>JAGRRF010012897.1:645297-656632 GCA_019097615.1 Morone chrysops | reverse complement strand
AGATGCAATACTTCAAAAACAGGATATATATTCAACAATGGGGCAATAATGCCTGGGTCATGCCTAATTTGAGGATCATAATCGATGTTGAACAATGTTCTAAATTTTTAATAGAAACTGACATTCATAAAGGTGTTAATGTCCCTTTTAATGCACAGTGGACAATGCTGTAGGTATAAAAGTTGTGTGTATGGTGTACAAATGAAACACTGCTGTAGGTATAAAAGCTGTGTATGTGTGGTGCACAAATGAAATCATATTGATTGTCGTCATCAGGTGGTGAGAGACAAACGGACGGGAAAGACCAAAGGCTACGGCTTTGTCAGCTTCAAGGATCCAAATGACTACGTCAGAGCCATGAGAGAAATGAATGGTCAGTCTCTTTACAGACACACTAAACCTCTTTCAAACTTCTAGGCACACTTGTCTAATGTATTTTATCCTTTGTTAATATGTTCTATTTTATTATATTGTATTCTAGTATATTCTATATATTCTATTCAGTGTTTCCCAACCTTTCTCCTTAAGGGGAGCTCCTTTTTATCGTTAAACTGACCCCCCAACTAAAAATTTATGGATATTTTATATTATATTCAATACAAAACAATAACCAAAAACAACTAATAAACTGAACCATGAATACAAATAGTTTAAACAATAACTGCAGGAAGTTTGTGTAAAACGAGCCATTTGATTAATTTTAAGATGATTATTTCCTATGAATATAGCAATATTGTTAGGAACTGTTATACAATTTTCTCTGTGTTGTGTATTCTTTATAATTTTTAACCATCATACATTTGTAATATTATTTTTCTAAATGTTCTTTTTTTTATTTTTATTCATTTACATGTACAAAGAACATGAGATCATCATGGGTGTTACAGTTAAAATCAAAGTATTCTTTACACATACATCATGGTATAATGTCATATTATTCAAGGTGCATACACAATCCATTCAGTACATTTCTCCAACTGAAGCCTTAATACAAAAGTAAGTCTCTCCATACAGTAGATTTCTTGAATGATCCCACGCCACTGGTCCAATGTTGGAGGGTCTAGTTGCAACCATTTCCTAGTTATAGCTTTCCTACAACTTGCCAAGAGTATCTTCAGTAAGTATTTATCCTTATGTAGGACTGTTTCCGGTATTCTACCGAAAGTAACAACAGAGAAATCTAAATCCAACGCAATTATTTTATTTATCTCGGTAGATATATTTTAGGAGTTATAAAAAATCTCACTACATTCTTCCAGCCGAACTCTCTCAGTGATCTTGAGTTTGCAGTGGTCGCTTGTGTCTTACATATTTCCATCTAGATCTCTTCTATTTGTGTTTCTGAATGGATAACGTAGAACGATTTTTAGAGGCTTGTATACTTCCGTATATTCCTGAGACCAGCTTTTTGTCTTTTTTTTTGGTATGCATCATGAAATATAGAAATCAAATTGTATTCCTTCTCTTTGACCTGTATTTTTTTATTATAATAGTCTCTGACTTGCAGGTATCTATGGAAGTCCTGCTTTTCCAGTCCAAATGTGTCTGAAATAAACTCATAACTGTGTTCGAAGTGAGGCAACAAAAAGACGTGATACTTCTCCTAACCCATAGTTTAAAGCCCCCGTCCAATCTAGCAGGTTCAAATTCTGGATCGTATGCTATCCAATTGAAGACCCTGGCCTGTTTCTCTATTTGTAACTTCCTCAAAACCTTAAACCATAGCTTAAGAGTGAATGAAGTCCATTGATTCAAGCTGTTATAATGTCTTACAACTTGGCTTTTATTTCCTATTATAGATTGTATTTGAATTTTTATCTTAGTAATTTCCAAGCTTTTCCACTTGGATCCATAATTTGGAGCACACCAGTATACTAAGGGTTTCAATTGTGCAGCATAATAATAATCCTGTAAGCATGGTAAAGCTCTTCCTCCCTTCTCTTTTTTCAGCTGCAGTGTCTTGAACTGAACCCTAGGTCTTCTACTGTTCCAAACGAACGTTGAGATCCAGGCATTCCACTCATCAAATTGTTTTTGGGGTACCTCTAGAGGCAATGACCGGAAGAGATAAAGAAGCCATGGCAACACGTTCATTTTAATTATTTCTATTCTATTACTCATATCTAGTGGGAGGAGGGTCCATCTAGAGATGTCTAATTTGATCTCTTTATTAATGAGGCCTCCTTCCATGATCGGGGGGCTTTCCCTGTTCTCAGTGTATGGTTAAAACAGTTAAGCAGAACTTTAAAGGTTTTATACCACTCGGACGGATAGCCATCTGAAGCCTTATTAGCTTTCAATCTTGAAATGGCTTTATTCAGTTCTTCTGCTGTTATCTCAGCCATAATATCTTTATTTGTTGCATGTTAAAATATCCAGCACATTGACATTTAGCGTGACTATCCTATATTCCCGATGATGCATATACTCTTTTCAAACTGTGTACACCTGTGTAACATTGATATCCCAAACAAGGACAATGAACAACAAAACAGAAAAACACAAACCAAAGACTGCCAAGTCCGAAGTTAAAAAAAACCTCAAGTTGAGAGGAGATCCTCCTGTCCAGGTTCTAAATGTTCTAATGCAGGCTATTTATCTGAGAGTGAAGGCTATATGAATATAGCATATGTTCAGGTCTTCAAAGTTTATATCTTGAGTAATAAGCTAAACTTAAACAATTTACTGTTCATATTAAGTTTTTCCTAACTCCTTAAAATCAAGAAGGCCATTTGACCCTTGTAAAACTTTGGTGACCCAGGTTTAGAACCACTGCTTTATATTGTTTATTCTATAGATTTATATTTTATATTTAGTATGCAAATTGTTTTTCTGATACTCTGTATGCCCTGTTTTAATAAATTGTTATTAATATCTCTCTCTCTCTGACAGCCATGGCTATATCTGTACCAGGGTGTAAATGTGACTTTGGTTAATTGCTGCCTCTGTGAATTCCTCTCTTTGTACAGGAAAGTACGTTGGAAGTCGTCCTATCAAACTGAGGAAAAGCATGTGGAAGGACCGCAACATCGAAGTGGTTCGCAAGAAACACAAAGAGAAGAAGAAACTGGGCCTCAGATAGTGTTTATGGCACTGTGTATGTTGTGCTCCCCAGTGGACAAGCAACATGATTTTTATTTTGATCTGTCCAGATATATTTGTATAGGTGATTTCTTTTTTCTTCCTTAAATAAAACCATTGTTCTTAAGTCGGTGACATGGTCATTGTTAAATTTTACTGGTTGTGTTTATTTGGTCATTTTCAGGTTTGTATTTGGTGGGGTTTACATACTTCAATGTTTACAGGGTTGCCACGGGTCTGGAAAATATGTGAAAATGCTTGATTTAAAATAAATAAATCAAGACCTCAAAAGTGCTTGCATTTACATGATACTGAACCCCAAATTGCTCCCAATGCTGTGTCATTGGCGTGTGAATGGGTCAGTGTGGCATGTAATGTAAAGTGCTTTCAGTGGGCGGAAAGACTAGAAAGGTGCTTTATAAGTGCAGTCCATTTAGGTTCTGTTATTTCTGTGTCTTTGTGTCTTTTGGGGTAGGTCTATTTTCTCAAAATGACATTTTGCTTACTTAAAACCAAAACTCTCAGATCACAGTAGGTATAGCTACCACATTTTACACTGATTATTGGCTTATACTGACCTTTAATGGTTTTAGGCCTTTTTTGATATCTTTCATCTTTTTAGGCAATTTAGGTGAAAGATGTTTTTCTGCATAAGACATTTTCCAACCCACTAAAACAAATATTTTGACAAATGCCTCTGACTAGACCCGGCTAGAAATGCATTATTTTTCTCATACTGGCCATTTCTGCAGCACCTCTATTCACCCCATCTGACACACTCCACTTTCATCACTAAAGGACAGGGAAACCCCAAAAAGCATAATACTGCCTCTGTAATACATTTGTTATATATATTTTCATTAGAACTAGGCCACTGTTGCTCCTTCTGTAGTGCCTCCCACCAGACAGCATTGAAGTCAGTTAAGTCATTTCAAGTAAATTTTATTTATCAGTTTGCAACCTTTTTGACTTTTGACCATTTACATTTATTAGTCTTGTCTTAGTTGATGTCAATAAATGCAGGTCATATATGCTCATCAGTCAGAATAAAACCTTCATGAAATCTTTACTACAGAACAGACAGGTGAGGAAAAAACCTTAAAAGCACTTTTTAGGTAGAATAAGGCTTAAAAAGGCCCAGTGTGCAGAAATATACTATAATATTGATAGCTATGTTTTCATTACCTAAGAAGGAGCTCTTTTATCTACAGAGGTAGCAGGTCCTCTTCTACAGAGTTCGCCATGTTCCATGTACAGTAGTCCAGAAGGGACAAATAATAGAATAGTATAGTAACCAAATACTAGATACAGACTCTGGCAAGTTTCACAGCCCCTGTAGTTTCTCCTAGGTGCTTGGGAGGGTGAGGGGGAGGCGATGGGCTTGTAATCTGCAACTAATAATAATTTAATCCTACACACTGGACCTTTAAAAAGTGCAAGTAGGCATGTACTGGCAAGCAATAATAATAATAATATATAGCTATATAATATTTGAACATAAGCTAACTTTAAGATAAATCAAATTAAAATTATGGTAAAGACTCCCTATTCAGCATCTATATTGACTTGTCTTGACATTTCCTGGCAAGTCTTAAAGCTGTTCAAACCACTACACCTTGCAGAATGACATTAGTGCTGAACAGCTCCATCAAACTCCAGTTCCCAACAACTCCGATACAGCTGTCCGTCCATTAAAGATGACATCATTCACTGATACACCATCGTAGGAGGAACCAACCAGAGATAGTGAGAGATTATTCTTCCTTATGAAGCTACGCATAGACTCTGGAAAGACAGAAAGACAGTGAGTAAGGAAATGTATCATTCATTTACAGCTGAACTCAAATATACTGTTAGCCAGCAACAGTTATACACAACTCAGACAAATTTATTTATTATACAATTTAAATTACTTTCTATGTAAAAGTGCAACTCCTTGTGCATGGGATGTCTGTGAGTGACACAAAGGGCGTTGATGAGTTAACTGGCTGTCGGGTGTTAACTTGTAAGGCATCACAAGCACATTTCAACACTCTGAACACTTACTGACTCCAAATTATGTTTCTCTAAACCTTGTAATTTTTTAGATGTAGAAGTCAATACTTACTTAATTTCTGAAAGTGTCCTTTATAATACTGAGGTATACAGTCCTGACGAGAGAGAAAAACATCCAACATTTTAGCACTATTATAACATTATAATAATTGCCAATAATACAGTCCAGATGCATTATTAGTTTGTGGTTAGGGGACATAAATACACATATTCAATTCAGTTCAATTTTATTTATATAGCGCCAATTCATAACAGAAGTTATCTCAGGACACTTTTCAAATAGAGCAGGTCTAGACCGAACCCTATAACACCCAACAGTACCACCATGAGCAAGCACTTGGCAACGGGGGCAAGGAAAAACTGCCTTTAACAGGCAGAAACCTCGGACAGACCCTTCTAACAGGCAGAAACCTCACCTTCAAATAGAGCAGGTCTAGACCGAACTCCTTATAACATTTACAGAGACCCAACAAGTACCACCATGAGCAAGCACTTGGCAACGGGGGCAAGGAAAAACTGCCTTTAACAGGCAGAAACCTCGGACAGACCCTTCCACTTGGCGACGGGGGCAAGGAAAAACTGTCTTTTAACAGGCAGAAACCTCGGACAGACCCTTCGGCTCTAGGTGGGGCAAGGGAAAACCTGCCTTTTAACAGGCAGAAACCTCGGACAGACCCTTCGGCTCTAGGTGGGTGGTCGTCTGCCTTGACCATGAATATATGTTATTCATATGAATATGTCCCCTATATACAGTGTTTGTTAACAGATGAAAAATATATTAAGTTATAACTTCATAAACTGTATTAAATATCAGATGATACCAGAGAATTCTGGACACACAGACACACACAGTCCTGTCATACCCTCTGCAGAGCCACCCGACTCCAGCTGGGGGCCTTGGTAACTCCCAGGTGGCAGCGCACTGCCTCATTGGCTTTTGCTAAAAGATGCTCCTCTGTTACTGCTTCTGGGTCCCCAAACACTTCTTGGAACCAGGCTCCACCCATCATCACCTACAAGACATGGTCATGACTTTAGGTCAGAAGAGTAGACTCACTTTAATGGACTAGAGCCTTAGGACTGGAAAGGGTCTTCACTGTAAGAGTTGCATACCTGCTGTCGCTGTATATTGTTACAAGCCAAGTGCTGATAGTTTTAACGATATACAGTTGCAGTGCTATGAGAGACAGTATTTGACATGACATTTGTTTTTAGTGTAACAACAAACCATATGATGATATGTTTTATTAGCATATCAGAGACCTTGTCCAAATGAACTGGTCAACATGTACTGAGTTGTGCTAATACTTAGTAATAGTCAAATCACATGACAATTCTTTACAATAACAGCTGCTTAGGGCAAAGTGGAGTAAAAATATATATTTTATTTAGGAAATGCAGTGAATGAAGTAATGAAGTTAAACTCAAGTTAAGCATAGATACTCCAAAAACTACTGTAAAGGAAGTATTATTACTTGTAACTTTATTATGAGGTTGACTCACGTTTCACTAGAACAGATGCACATCCACAAACGCATTGTTTTCCAAAAAAATTGATATTTGTTATTATTGGCATTACGACTTATTGAAACAATTTAAATTTAAATGTATGCATTTATAAGAGAGAGTGTGTGTTTGTACCGTCAATCTTGTAGTCTGTCCATTGGCTCTGTTGTGTTGAGGGAAGGGTACAGAGTCATAGACCACCCCTAATATACCCAGATCCTCTGATGATGGAAGCAGGTGACCAAAACCCTGGCAACACACAGATTGTTGCATATCAGAACCAGCATTAACTGTTTCAGCAGTTTGAGCTACAGTAGCTCGTCTGCTGGATCGGACTACACAGACCAGCCTTCACTCCCCACTTGATGATCCCCGCATGAAAGAGCCTTTTCCACCCATGAACCTGTCTCCGGCTCTCTACTTTTCCTTCCTTGGGGCACTTTTGATAGGTACTGACCTCTGCAGACTGGGAACAGCCCACAAGAGCTGCAGGTTTGGAGATGCTCTGACCCAGTCGTCTAGCCATCACAATGTGGCCCTTGTCAAAGTCGCTCAAATCCTCACGCTGCCCATTTTTCCTGCTTCTCACACATCAACTTTGAGGACATAATGTTCACTTGCTTCCTGATATAGCCCACCCACTGACAGGAGCCATGATAACCAGATAATCAGTGTTATTCACTTCACCTGTCAGTGGCTGATCGGTGTATACTGCACATAGTAGTTTATGTCTTTTTTGTTGAGCTTGTTTATTTATGCTAATTCTGTGTATATACATTGAGAGCAATGTAAAACCAGAGTCAGTTCCTTGTATGTGTGCACATACCTGGCTAATAAAAGTGATCCTGTTTCTGATAAGTTTCACAGCTGCCATATTTCTACACCCTTGGAGGGCTGAGTTGTATTTAAATGGTTGCAATCTGTAACTTCACTGCTAGATGCCACTGAATCCTACGCACTGGTCCTTTAAAACATTAAGTGTGTGAGTCCTACTGTAGTTCTCACCGTTACAGGCAGGATGGAACCCTCATACTCCAGATTTACAACAGCAACTGTTACCGTGGAGATGTGCTGCAGCTGTTGGATGAGAGGTTCACAGGAGGAGGGCAGGGCTGAGGAGAGGGCTGGGGTTCAGGTAGGGGGGTGCACAGAGAAACAAGACTGCATAAAAACAAAAACTTTTGTTTTTCTTATTGATTATTTTGGAATGAGTTCTAACAGCAAGTGTGATACATTTAGAACTAACATTTTAAGTTAAAATACAGAGATAACCTTTTAAATTGGGTAATTTCTAGTTATATTAAATACGTAATGCATATTGAAGGACATTAGCAGAGCTAAGGGGGTATTCTTCTCTGTCCCTGCCATGTAAAACAAAACATTTCCATCATATTCCATATACCACTTGCCTTTAGCAGGTAGTGCAGAGATGATGTGGTCAGCTGATAGAACTCCATCCTCCAAATGGATCTACACACACAAAGACATGTGTATTATGAAAGCAGCCAAATAACACAAGAATGAAAATCAAATAGCCAAGCATGTTTTTGTTTTCCAGCCTGGTAGATCTACTCAGACATGCTGACGTTTAGCAGGTATATCACACTAGCTTTTGTCCAACTGAACACCATCAAGAAGGCACGTCTTAGATAATTATAAAATAACAGAGGCTAGATGAGGGTTCCCACTCTTTTTGAGAAACCATGTTCTAGGACCTTTACTAGGAGTTTTGCTTGCTCACAAACTGAGGAAAAGTCAAGGGAATACAGAATAAAGATTCATTGTCTGGGGACCACAAATGTTTCAATGTTTTCAAATCATCCCATAGCTCTCAAGACATTCACTAAAGAACTAAAATGTCACTAGAAGAAAAGTGAATCAAAGATGGTGTACAACATCCTCTGGGAAGAATGAACCTTTTACAAAGTTTAAATTAGGGTTCCCATCCAATTCAGATATCATTTTTGGGACATTTTCCGGAATTGATGATGTAGGTATGGCCATCTAAAGCATTTTCACTGGGCTTCCCTGAGAATTTTGTTCACAGGATTTCTGTTTTGTATCTGGTAATACTTAGTTGATACTTACTAGGCTAGAGTGAGGGGTTAAAATACAACTGACATTTCCAGGACAACATAGTTTATTTCCAGGATTTTTGGTCATTTTAATCGATTTCCAGGTGTTTCCATTACTGGAAAACTAGTCTCTTCACTCAACAATGCTGTTCAGTCCACTTAACAGTTGTTCAATGGTTGACTGACCAACACCACAATGCTAGACCCACAGTGCTAGCACACCTTACATGGAGTCCATACATTTTAGAACTACAGTTGAGTTATTAAAATGCATAATTTACATTATAACATTATTTCCATTACAAGTTCTGCAGAAAGAGGGAATAACACACTATGCTAAATTAGTTCAATCTTAACATCACATTTGTATAGTCAAGTTCAGGTAAATTTAGTTTATAGTCTCCACACTAACCTTCCAACCAGAGGCTGAAGGACTGATCTCTTTAACAGCTGCCTCCCTGTGAAGCTGCACTCTTCCACTGTGTTGTAGGTACTCAGTGATGGCTTCTGGGAGGGATTCCACTCCCCTGTTCAGGGACCACTGGGCCCATGACTCTTTAAAAGATCTCTGTGCCAGAGGGCCAGGAGGGACCACAGGAGTGGGACCTGCAGGTTTTCACACAACAACTTTAGTCCTGTCAGAGCACACAGATTACAGACAATATGGAATAACCATTATTCTTCACTATTTGGTTCGGATTACAGGTCCTACAAGGTGACTATTTTATACTAAAATGGTGACACCAACATTCTTAATCACACCTACAAAGCTATGATTGGTCTACAACTGGGGAAACATTTGTTAGTGAGCACAACACCAGAACTATTGGCATCACTGAAAAATCAGAGCTGCTAGTGATTCAGAGGCCTGGTGCCAAGCTAATGAATTACTGCATATCCTAGCAAAGTGCATTCATGCCCTGCACCTGTAAGTGACTTACCAACTATCAGCAGGATGAAGCCAGTGTTAAGATGTAACAACATGAGGAATGTGCTCAGTTCTGCTTGTTGTTGGGCAGAGTTGTCTAATGGTCTTTTTTTAAGGACAGGCAATGAGTGTTGCAGTAATCCTATCACTACAGTACCCACAATGTCGGAATGTTCAAAAAGGGTACTCCTTTTTGATTCAATGACCTCCACCTGCTCGGGAACCCCACCACAAATATTTTTACTAAATGATGTCTATTTATATGTAGGGAGAGAGTCTTGTTTGTCAAGATTAACTCAACACGTGTTATGGGTCATTCTACAAAGCTGTGTAATTTGTGAGTCTAAAACAAAAAGGTTTGCTGGAGTGTACCTGAACCCAGCAGCATGCCCAGTGTCAGGGAACCTCTGTGCTGTTCTGCGTTGTAGAGGGCAGGAAAACAAGAACGTACACTCAACTTCCTGCAGTCCCCTGCAAACACACCACGACACACACTGTCCACAGCTATGTCCGCCAGCTAGACACACACAGAGGAAGAATTTTTTTAATCGCAAGAATTGTAGTATCTTTCATTTTTCATATAGTATTGTGTAAGAAATTGTAAAAAAACAAAAAACATTGTTTTGTGAATTCTCAAAAATAATACCGAATTTTGTTATTGAACCCCTATCACTACTCAAAACCGAGCTGTTTAGAACTTTTAATGTGTAATTTGTTGTGTGTTGTAGATATTATATAAACAAAAAGAGAATGAATGAACAAACGAATAAATGAATGAATGAATTCAATAGATGCTACCCAAACCTCTGCTTTCACTTCCTACATGACATTTCTCCCAGGCAGAAATTGTGTAACTACTACATCCAGTATATAGGATATCTATAATGCAATACTGCCATTCAGGTAATGTTGTGGTTCATATTTGGATATCCCAATCACAATAAAGAAAGTTCTGAGAGCTTCCTCACACCTCCTTTCCCAGCCTCCTAGTAACAAATGAATGGATGGACTCGTCGTCCTCCTTGCCTTTCTTCACCAGTATCTCCATGGCAACACTCAACAAGAGGGGACGAGAGAAGGGTGGGACAGTCCGCAAAAGTCCACTGAAAAAAAGACAAAGAAACAGACAGAAAGAGACAAACAAAATTATCATAATGTGGGAATTCCTGTAGTTATAGCTGAACTGAAACTAAATACACCTCATACTCACATTTGACAAAAAATATTCCTGCACAAATAAAATATACTCAGTGGTCTGCAGGCCGACACACACGACACAACCGGAGCAGACTTTTGTGATAATAGTGTATGCGGCTGACAAAAGAATAAAGTTGTCTTGTTCATTAATCTCGGTTGTTGGTCTGTGTGCTGAGAGAACCCTCCATTAACTCAATTAAATTAAATCATTGTTATGCAGATGATGCACAGTTATATCGATTAATTAAGCCTGATGAACCTGAACATGCTGCAATTTTAATGTTTATGTTAAACTCAGACAGAACTGAAGTTCTTGTACTTGTCCAGCACTGCCGTAGGGGATCTTGGAGTGATCTTTGATCAGGATATGTCCTTTAACTTCCACATAAAGCAGACCTTTAGGACTGCCTTTTTTCACTTGCGTAATATTACAAAAATCAGACACATCCTGTCACAGACAGATGCAGAAAAACTAGTTCATGCATTTGTTACT
>JAGRRF010012897.1:625561-637088 GCA_019097615.1 Morone chrysops | reverse complement strand
GGCGCCATCACTATTTGTCACTTTACTATAAACTACTAAATTTGTCCCTGTTAGGATCCTGTAGGAAGGATGACTTGATTTATCCAGAAATCAGATCTGATGGTCAATGGTCGGTTGTTGACAGGTTTCTGCAGCATAGATATACAGTGGTTAAAAGTGAGCCAACTTCTTGAAACAAGTAAACACAAATTAGGCCCAATTAGGCTAACCCGCCTTGTGCTACAAGCATCTGCTCTGGAGCAGGTTAGCAGTGCTTGTGGTTTCCATGGCGCTTTACCCTGGTTACCATGATGATAATCTCTGGTCGTCAGTTAGCAGACTTCTCTCTTGCTGATCAAACACATATACACATAAAGGAAAATAAAATCCACATAAGGGCTTTCTTGCAAAACAGTTGGGTGACCTGGTAAATATGGAATGTTTGTAACATAATATTAATATTGAGGTCAGTGGCTACCTACCAAAACTCGTTTATGGAAATCAGTTCACAAAACACAGCCAATTATTTCATGAATAATAACCCACCTGAGCAGATTTCTGCAACAACCAGGATGTATTAGCTGCTAGTTTTGACACATCTTTCTATCAGCAGATAAATTACATTAATTGTGCACATGATAAACTACTGCTTCTGTCTTTTATTGGTTGTAACTGTAAAGATGAACCTCTCTCCTAATTCTGATGGTTTGCCAGTAATCCACAGTACTTTAGACACTACAGTAATTTCAAACAGAAATATTGGATTTACATAATGACAACAATGGACAACAGGTGTTGCAAAATCCACCAAAAACAGATCTATGATCTTGTAAATAATTGTTTGCATCTTAAAGTTATTTATGAATGGCATTATTAATGAAGTATAATGGCCACTGAAACTCCACATATGCATTATTAAGTGTTAAATATATAAAGATTGAGAGCAGCACCAAACAACTATCTATTGATTTATGGTGTTACACTCCTTCTGCCTGTGTTGCTATGCTAGCTTCTTTGTGGTTTGTTTTCCATAGCTGGTCTTCTCCGTGTGCAGCTGAGTAGGGTGACTGAAACTGCTGTTTTTTTTTTTCATCTACTTTAGTGAATTAAGAATTTATTTCAACCAAACCAGAGTTGTAGATTGTTGGAACAATGGAAAGACTAACAAAGTTGGCTTTGGTGAGTTTTATTTTCTCTGTCCACTTTGAATTAAATTAGGATGTTACAATGATACACAGGGTAAAATTACCATTTGTTTCTATGGAGCCTGTTAGAGAGGATATTGATATTATGGCTGCCCCTGGTTAAACAAAAGGTCCATGTCTGTAGGGATCCTATCCATAGTTCTGTCAGACACTTAGAATAACAATCTGAGCCTGTCAGTGGCAAAACAACTTTTAGTGGATATACAAAGACTTATTTTGTTGAGTTTTATTTTGTTTCTCTTCCCATTGAGATGCTGGTTCTCTAGTGCGACATATGGTATTTTTAACACTACAAAGTGACTGATAGATTCACTGACATGAACTGTTTCTAAATGTGTAATGCAGCCTTGTCTATGTGCCTGTTTTACTAACTGCTTCTCTGTATTTAATGATGCTGAATCTTGTTTTTGGTGCACTCAAGACAACTTTCCACACAGGTGGAGAATAAAAATATATTTAATCGTCCTCGCCTGCATTGTAATTACTGTCTTTTCTACTGAATGTATTTGTAGCTTCATTAATTTAGTTTCTTTGCACAATAAACAACCAAACACTTAGACCATATGAAGGAAACAATCATATAAATAAGAGAGAAAAAAAATTTAAATGAATCCAGCACATTTTAAAACTCAGCTCAATATGATGAAATAATGCTATTTCATCCTGCATCCATCAACAATGAGTGTATTGCTGTTCATGTTAATTTAATTATGTTCCAAATTCTATCAATGACATCCCAGTCTTTGTAACTTTGTAACAGCCAGTTATTGATCGACGTCTGCTCATTCAGACAAAGCAACAACAGCCATGGGTGGAGTAGGTGGGCTGGCTTCTGGAGCTCCAGCCCCCATATGTTTTCTCATAAGTCCTTTTTTTAAAAGCTTTTCCCCTCAGTCTCTCTGCCTGGACTAGAAAATCAGTGGAACTGCTGGGGAAATATCATGGTAAATGGACTGTCCTTTGAGTAGTCTTCCGACCACTTAAAGCGCCTTTACACTCCATGCCACAATCGCTCTTTCCCATCATTTGCCCGTATATAAATAGTAATCTTTGCCTTTGTTTAGGTGCCAGGAGTGAAAACACTTATTGTGGTTTCAGAATGATGGAGATGTACAGGATGATTTTTTTTCTTGGGCAACTATCATGTGTTTGTCAAGGGATGTACAGATTTTAGGGATCTCTCAACTGGCTTTAAAAATAGTGCATATAGCTGCTATAAATTAGAAAGACTGAGCCCTGAATGTTTACAGCTCTGGCGCCCCGCCCCCTCTAGCCAATTGTTGTCCATGGTTACATTAAATATTTTGATTGTATTTATTCATGTTTTATTAAGGCTTCTATTTAGTGAATTTTTAACTCTTTAGGTCTCCATCGGATATTTTAATTTCCCATAATATTAACTCTTCATAGGCTCCTATAGAAGGTGTAAAGGCTCGACAGAATCCTGTGTGACCTGTGGATGAGTTTTATCATGAGGTGGTGGATCAGATTAGTAGGAAGAAAAGCGGAGATCTGATGTTTGTTTGACTTTGGTGTGCAAAAGTATACTCTTTATTCTTATTATATATCCAACTTTATTTTGCCCCAACCCCTCCCCTCCACCCAGCCCCCACAACCAGTGGCATTCCCATGTCACCAGTTACTGTCACTGTTACAATAGCCAATCAGAGCTCACCTGCAGAAAGAAGGCAACCAAACAAAGAAGAGCAGAAAAAAGGGTTACTTTCAGTTTGTTTTTTCATGTTAAATAGTAATAAATACATTGAGATGCAGTGGTTCTTACTTTATCCTTTTCTCTTAAGCAGAAGGGTTAAAAAGTTTTTTTTATTTCTGTTTCTATTTCTTTTTATTTCTTTATTGATCTGTGTTGGATCTTTAGCAGCAATCCGGACCAGTTGTCATGGTGATTAGCAGCACAGAGAGGAGGAGCTGTCTGGAGGAGAAACACAACAGGAGGAGGAGAAGAAGAAGAGAGCAGGGAGGTGGGGAGGATAAGGAGGAGAAGGAGATCCCTATGAGCGCCAGGAAGGCATCAGTGTCCTGTCACCTTCTCCTCCCTCCACCTCCCTCCCTCTCTCCATACTCTTGTCACAACTGAGCGGAGAGCAACAGAGGAAGGACACAAACCCTAAGAAAAGTGAGTTTAACACTGACAGGAGAGAGAATCCATGAGTCCTGAATCACATACATGTTGGTGTTTTCTCCTTTTGAAACCACCTTCTGTCTTCTTGATGCAGCAGTATATATGTGGTTGTATATATATATATATATATACACACACATATATATGTGTGCGTGTGTTAAGACTGCTCGTCTCTAGGAGCTGTTAATATGAACATACTAATGTCGTAACTAACCATTGTGAACATGAATATGTGCTCTCCTTCCACTGCCACCATATGGAGTAAGATGGAAAAGCGGGGCTCCTCTCTCTTTCTTCTTCACCCTCCTCCTCCTCTCCAGGCTTAAACAACAACCAAGTAGAACACACAACTCCTCAAACCCGAGAAAATCAAATAATATTAAACAACAATAATAATATTAATAAAAACAAACTTGTCACAATCATTTCTTTCCAATTACAGTCGCAACAAAAGACAACAAACTAAAACAGGATAAAAGGAGAGTTTTCCCAGCATCTTCCTCCTTCCTCCGTCCTCCTCCTCCTCCTCCTCCTCCTCCTCCTCCTCTCATGCAGTACAAACTGTCTCCTTCAGCACAAAGTTCACCTCTTTGTCTCTGAACTCTGGCTGAATGTGTGTAGTTGTAGTAGTTGTAGTTAAAATTGTATGGCTTTAGGGCATGGTTCAGGTTTTATCAAGAGTTGGCTGGCCCCTCATCTGAGTCTGGCCTCCCTCTGCCCCCCGCAGCGGGGTTATTGTTGTTGGAGGCAGGGTAGTAGTCCTCAGGGGGTGGGGCTTGTGGCCCTGGGGCGGTGGGGGCCGTCCGAGTCCGGAAGGCAGACAGTCCGATTGGCAGAGCGAGGGGCAGGGAGGCAGAGCCAAACTGAGAGGCCTCCATGGAAGACACCGCCCCGAGGTGGTGCAGCCCTAGGGACACCCCCACATCCATGCTGTCACTCATCTGGGGCGAGGATCCCTGCTGGCCCCCCCCTCCACCGATGCCCGTCTGTCCGCCCTGCCGCAGGCCCCGCCCGCCGTTTCCGTGGTGGGAGTAAGTTGGGTGGGGGTGGTGGGGCGGGTCCAGGAAGTGGCGCTGGTGTTGTTGGGAGGCAGCCGGCTTGTGAAGCAGCAACTGGGTGTATGCTGGGTCCTGACCCCCACCTCCACCATCACTGCCTGGCCACATCCTCATCTGCTGCTGGGAGGGAGCCTGGTGGGGGAGAGTCCAGGACAAAAAAGTGACAGAGGTGAGACATATTCAGAGTAACAAAAACACATCTATTTGTTGTGTCAGGTTCTGTCCCTGCTCTGGGGATGGGGTCCTGAAACCTAATCTGTACACTAGTCAGGAGGCAAGGGGTTGGCTGCAGTGACTGGTCAAACAGATCGCTCACTGCCATTTTACTACTGCATCTGTGTCAACAAGGACAACAAATCATTTAAAACACACAGCCAAACAGTGCAGGGTCAGATTACAAAGAAACAAAAAGATTTTAAAAAATGTAAAACATGTATGGGTCCTCACAGTCCACGTGCATAAGGGTGCGCTAAAGTGGTGTTGTGTGCCGGCATATCAGTGTAGACCACAGCGTGGTGTGATGTGATGTAAATAAGATGATGCCATATAAGGTTTACTTCCTGTTGGCAGTAGTTGGCAGTAGTTGGCACTGTGACTATGAGTATTGGCAGGTAGATGTGTTCAGGCCATCGACAAAGATGGAGATCGCATCTCCACTTGCTCCCACTTTACAAAAATGAAGTCAAAACATCCCAGATATAGCCCCTGCTATCTTTCTCCATGGCACCGCGGTATCGGAGTTCTGCCCACACACCCAGACAACTCAATGCAAGCAGGACTGAGCTGTCAATCATGATGTGTAACCACCTTTTTATAGTTTGAAAAAACTAATTAAAACCAAACTTATCAGAAAGAGTTCAAACACTTGAACATACAGTACATCAGTGTGATAAGAACTACCTAAAATGCCAGAAATCATCTTTGGTAAAAATTTATTTGATGTGTATTTTTACTTAAGTCTCAAAAGGTCCATAAAGATCAGGTTTTGGGAAGCTCCAGGTTACTTTGCTTTGCTTTTCTATTGTCTTGCACTTCAAAGCTAATTTCTTTTTGTTCCACATGAATACCGTATCCTAGATATAAACAGTCACAGGAGAACACATAGAGTTGTTCTGATACCAATCAAAAATTCCTTCAATATTGGGGTTATCGTGTGTACCTGAGGGCTGGTCATCTCATAGTCTGAATGTGTAACAGCAGAGTTGTAGTAGCGGTTACTGTAGCGGTAGTTGCGGTTGTCATTGGAAGAACCACTGGAGCCACCTGCAAGTAAAACAGACCAACATTAAACTCATACTACTGTGGAAAGTGCAAACACAGTTCATTAATTTTGCCTTTTAAATGAATGCATTTTAAAACCTGTTTCACATCCATACTGGCAAAAAAGTTAAGGAAAATCAGTATTGGTTCCATGTTGCTTTGTTTTATAGTTGTTAGCATAATCAAATGTTTCTCAGAAACACATTTAAAAGAAACTCAACTTTATACAGGTAACTTCATTAATCCAATCTGTTTAATCAATTTAAAACCTAAAATTCAGATTATTAGATCTGTCAATATTAAAATGGCTGGTAGTCTGTTGGAACAGGAATGAATAAAAGTTTTTCTTAGGGATTGTCACACCTGAAGTGTGGTTCACTTTGTTCGGACCAAAGAATAAAAAAATTATTGCTTAGTTCTGTCACATTGTCTACTCACCATCACTTATTACAAACAGACCAAGAAGTATAATAATGAACACATGTGAACTGACAGGTAACACTTAGGGTCCAGTTAGTTGTTGAGTCCTGGTTAAAGTGTTTGTGGAGTGGACAAGTATTTTACCAGAGCTAGAAACAGAGCTAGTAGTGGAGGTTGAATGGGAGTGGTCCATGGCAGGAGAGGTGGATGTAGATGAACTGGTGTTGGTTCCTTCATCTGTCGTCTTCTTGAAGAAATTGTGCTGCAGGGCATAGAATGGCGTGATACGGCTTTTAGGGTCGTAGTCCAGCATGCGCAGGATCAGGTCTGGAAGAGGACAAACGTGGCCATGATGATAATGATAATATTTTGCAGTAGCCACAGGGCATAGGCAGCCACCTCCAGCATATGGCACTATTTACCACCTCCATGTTACCGTATGTTGGATGAACATTGCTTGGTGAGGTGCATGGTAATAAAGCACTTTGACCAAATTAACTTCTGTTTTGGCTCTTTACTGGGTTAAGAGGTCAGTCATTGCTGGTAATCTTCACTACATACCTTGACCTAGGAAGGTCAATCAAACTTTGAAATGTTCAATTTCTTAAGGGGATGCATGCATGCGTGAAATTCAAATATTGAGGACTCCGTTGAATCCACTCAAGGACCCCTGGGCCCCCTGGGCCCCCGGTTGAGAACCACTGCTTTTCTCAATAAGTAAATACCAGATATAAAGGGGATTTCATTGTCATAGAATCTATCACTGCCATATTAACTGTGTTTATATTGATGTCAATACATCTCAGAAATATGAATATAAATCAGTCATGGTTTTAGTGATCCAGTACAGTGTCCTGCAGTTCAATGTAAAGTTGTTGGTTTACCTTTAAACTTCAGGTAGTCACAGGGGGCGTGTCCTGGCTCTCCTGACCTCCGCCCCCCTGGGCCGCCAGTCTCTACACCCAAAATCTCATGAAGACGCCGTGTGGCTGGGGGCTTATACTCCTGGAAAACACAAAATATTAAGATACAGAAAAATATTCATTCTGGATTGCTCCAATAAAGTAACAAGAGATTTTACTGCTCTTATTTGCACAAGCAATATTGCTAGTTTCTAAGTTCCAATTGTTTCTAAGATTTTAAACTATTGGACACTTTTGCCATCACAGAAGTAATAAAAGGGAATAACAATCCACAACAACCCATGTCTAACTAGTAGAGTGCAGATCTCTACCAAGCAACAAATGGTCAATCACCTACTGCAATGCCGGTACTAACTGCTAGATGCAGAGAAGTGTTTTCCAATAGTGCAATTTAAGTTTTTTGTAATGTAGGTCTTTGTATGTATTAAATTTTATATAAAGTGTTTTTGTATGGTATAGTCTCTTTAAGATGCACAGAATAATGTTACAGTATTGTAACCGAGCACTCTTGGTCCAAACCTGTCAACTCCAAACCTGTCAATTTAAACATTGTTATTTATTCGAACATTTTGTTTATTTGTTTACATTTATCTACAACACTGCATGCAACCAGGTGGCTTTATAACAATATAATACTTACAGAAATCTAAATTTTTAAAAATAAATAATTTAAATTTTTTGGCACAGAGCTGATTAGACTGGCCCCCAGTTAGTACATTTAATTCCAAGAAGTAACCAATATCATGTTCAATTTCAACAGCTGATTTTGTAGTGACGTCTGCCTCTCTCAATTTACAAATCTTCTTTAACTGGCAGATCTTGACCTCTCCAATATGGCGACCGTGCAGACAAATAGCAGTAACATAAGACAGTGGCCCATGAGGTATCTTTTGTTCCCACTTCCTTACAGTCAATATAGTGAGGATTTGTTCATCTTATATAGTATCTTCCTTTAGTGGATCGCAACATATTGGGTATGGTTCCTTTACTACTGTAGCTGTTGAGTATGTTGTTCACAATAGCTGAAAGTACCATATTTGATTCTTGTGCATCATGTCACCAGCAGGTGTTAGACGACACGGGTCTAGAGGTAAAAGTTTACTTTTGAATGAAAAATGTCAATGGATCTGTAATCAAATACCTTTTTGATGTCCTTGTTCTTCTTCACTGTCCACAGACCATCTGACAGCTTGTCGAAGTACTTCCTAGCTTTAGGAGCTGCATCCAGCATGTGGCTGGGTGGGACCCCCAGAACCTCCACAATCTTATTCATCTGGTCAACCTACACACACACATATACACACACACGCGCGCACTTATAATTAGTTTTTGTATCGTGTACATACATGCCAATTAACACAGTCCCTGCTCTATCCTGTGTCTTTTGGGGAAGTGATCTCAACAATGAAAATAAATAGTTTTTTGTATTATGTATTATGGTACATTTAACTAGATGAATTATTAAGATTCCTTCCAGACATGTATTGAGACATATATACAAATAGTCCGCTGGGAACAATTATGTGTGTCTGATATGTTTCCAGATTAAAATCCTACTACTCCTTCTACCTGACAGAGGTAGAGATGTCTCCTACTTCACTTTCCATTCCAAGTACATTCTCGGTGTATGTGCAGTGGTGGCTTCAGGTTTCTACATCACACTGTAGAAGTTGCATACTGGACTAGGATTTACCTCATTGGAGCCACTGAAGAGAGGCTCTCCTGTGTGCATCTCTACCAGGATGCATCCCAGAGACCACATGTCAATGGCCAGGTCATATGGCATTCCCAACAGAACCTCAGGAGAGCGGTAAAACCTGCTCTGGATGTACTGATAGATCTGAGAGGAGGACCAGAAGGAAGTGGAGAGCAGTTCAGAGATCAGAGAACAATTAAAATACTTGAAGCTTAACTTTATATCTAGTGGTGTCCAACCTATTCAAATGTTGCATCTTCAACAACTCTAAAGCTAGCTTCATTTATAAGCTGAGGTAAGTGTATGTTGACTGCTGTTTCACTAGCTGTCCACTGTGAGGAGCAAAGTTCTTCTAGAGCAGCAGTGGAACCAGTCAACCACAGTCTGTTACTGCCATTCACGACATTCAACCTTCATACAGAAGCTAACTTAGACTGACCTTTTCTGACATTGCTGACAATGTAAGGCAACTAAAACACTTACATAAATACAGAATACTGAATTGCATTTAATGCAAAATACATTTTAATTATACAAAAGAGTCTCGGTAAAGAGTGGGTAAGTACAATACCACTTACACATGTGTATGACACATTTATTCATCCTTCATTCATCTATTTTCTAAACCCTAGTCACAGAGGGTCGAGCAACTCCCATCAAGCACCACAGATGAGAGGCAATTATAATGAATTATTTTATATGAAGAAAACTGATGAATGTACTGTGGCAGCATTGCTGGAAGGTTTGTGTAACTTTCTTTAAACGTGTGTGGATTCTGCTCACCCTCTGTCCGAGCTGGCAGGAGGATCCAAAGTCAACTATCTTGATTGCAGATCTCTTGGGGTTACACAGCAGGATGTTCTCTGGTTTCAGGTCGCAGTGGATGATTGACAGCTCTGGAGTGGCCAGGAATAGTAAAGCTGTAGACAAAAATCTAGTTTAGAGTCTAAATATTTGTTTTGTTATTGTAGTTATGGCAATATGTAAATACAATTTAATTTATTGATATGATTTTAGTCCTTGTGTCCACCTTGTGTTTTATTGGTCAAATTATTTAATTTTAGTTATTTTGTAAAAACCTATTTTTATATATTATTGCATTGTATAGCACTGTGGATAAGTAGAGCCACCGGGAAGGAGCGTCCTATTCGATCGCACCTTTAAAGCTGAAGTAAATGGTAAATGGTAAATGGTAAATGGACCTGTACTTGTATAGCGCCTTTCTAGTCTTCCGACCACTCAAAGCGCTTATACACTACTTGGCACATTCACCCTTTCGCACACATTTCACACGGCAAAGTCCATCGAACAGAAACTAACTCATTCATACACATTCACACACTGATGCTATGCATAGGAGCAATTTGGGGTTCAGTATCTTACTACTGGATACTTCGACACGTGCCAGGAGGAGTCGAGGATCGAACCAACAACCTTCCGATTGGGGGACGACCTGCTGACCTCTGAGCCACAGCCACCCCCGTAAAGTAGGTAACCTTTTTAAAAATTTTGCTGAAACTTTCACTATATCCTGACAGTAGTTTATAGGTCAAGAAAGAGTCAAGAAAGACACTTTAGTGACTCCTTCCTGATGATATCACATAGGTTGTGACGGATGGTGAGCTATGATGGGTCAGGGACCAATGTCTATAATTGTCTTCTCTGGCACAGTGACCACCTTAACAGACAAAAATGTTGTTTAGTTGGAACCCGGCATTAGTATTCCCCTGCACCCACCTGTACAGAGCTGCTGTGCAAATTTCCTGGTGAGGTTGAGGGAGACTCCTCTGAAGTTGGTGTTCCTCAGCAGATCATACAAGTTGTAGCTCAACAACTCAAACACCAAACAGAGATGATTCCTAAACATAAAGTGACGCTTCAGGTGGACTGCACAGAGACAAATTGACAGACAGACACACAGAGACAGATGGGAGACAAGGAGGAAGGTTAAGATATGGCTTTCAGATTCAAGTACCATTTGAATACTAAACTAACTAAAGAATTCAGTTCTGAAAAATTTAACTTATATGTGAGTGCGTGTTGTCCATCTTACCTATGTAATATTTCATCTCAGTGTCATGCTTGTTCATGAGCTCCAGCAGGCGTAGTTCAATCTGTGCCTGGTTTAGAAATGCCTTTTTGTTCTTAATGATCTTAATAGCAACCCATTCCTGCTCATGGTGGTCATAGGCCTTCACCACCTGCAACAGAGATCAACAGACTTTACCATCACATGCCAGGATAGAAACATATGCTTAGACCTTTTCCATTTTCTTCATTAGACAGGGAATGATTCAGACCCTGATGTCCCAGGCTGTCAGAACATTGGTTTGACATGTCTATAATGTTATGTCTGTTAAGTGGGTCCCAATAAGTACAACTTTAACTTTGATAAGAGCTAATGGGGATCTTGATAAATAAGATGAAATCCACTAAATATACCGAGAAACCCAGAAAAATACTTCCAGCAGGCAATGTCCCTCCAAAACCACAATTTACACAGTATACATTTCTGTTATGTACAAATTAAACAAACAAGATATAACAAGTTAAGTAGCACACTTTAGAGGTATTAGTATGGGGATTTCTGAACATCCTGTCTCCAGCTCTGTACCTAATATTCCTTTAAAAGACACAGAAACTCACTGATAGTATACTCTCTCTACTGAGAGACATAAAAATTTGAATCAATTAACTGCTATTTGGTGTCATTTTTAAAACATGCTTGGATTTGACTATTGATCAATTCAGACATTTTTTATGAGGTGAATATGTTACGTTGTTGGTGTTTATAAGGAACCATGACTGTCTGTGAAGAAAGGTTTTTTTTTTTTTTTTAATTC
>JAGRRF010012897.1:597630-611091 GCA_019097615.1 Morone chrysops | reverse complement strand
CTTTACGGACTAAAGTTTACTATAGGTTTTGAGTAAGCTAATATTGATAACCAACAATAAATCCCATGTAATGTTTGCATAACAATTTTCAATTTCATGAAAAAAACTATTAAAATGAGAATTATTAATTTTTTTGGGATCTGAACAAAATAAACTTTTTTTCTTAAGTCTGTGGAATGTGTAGACCAGCTGTACAGTATTTATAATGCGGTTTGTCACACATTTTACCTTTACCAAAAAATTACAGCTTCTGGGATTTAGTTGCACTTGGCCATATTGCAATTTCGATATTATCTCAATTAATGGTGCAGCCCTAGTGTTAATCAAAATAATACAACCGGAAAGCGCTTTTGAACTGTTCAGCCCACTGAGACAGATTGGAGGCTACTGAAGACTACTCCACATAGCATTATGACATATAGTTCCTGAACCACGTACTTAACCGAGCCACTGACTGACCAGTCTCTGTTCTAGTGCACATAAATACACAGAAAAAGACCGGCTAATAAGGCTAATACCGTGGCTACACAGGGGGAGTAGAGTGAACTGCATGTTAGCAGAGCAGCAGTAGCTTCAATGTCCACATAGTGTTCAACTACAGCATGAGTTTAGGTCACCTGTATATCACAATCACTGCAGATGCACGCACGTAATCAAAGAAAATAGTGTAAAAATAATCTATAGCTGCATATAGCGAGAATAAAACACAAGCTATTGTGCAGCCAGTGTAGACAGCTGTATTCATTAAAATAGGAGTGTCAGGTACACTCCTATTTTACTACTTACTATCACATAGTAAGCATATATACTAAGCTGGCTGCAAATCATGATTAAGGTTAAAATCAAATTTCAAATGATGATGCAGACAAATGAACATATTACAAATGGTTTATACAACCATACAACTACTGACCCTATGTCTCTTTAAAACTAAAAAGTTGGAGAAATAACACATAGATCCCAGTCACTGGGATAGTGCCTGGCAGGTACGTGATCAAGGTTCGTATCCTGGTCCCTCATAACTGTGGTGATGACACTATATGAACACTGATCAGATAATATGTTTACTTTAAGATAACTCTTCAAAATAAGTCACAAAATGAGATTAAAAACTACAATCCTAAAAATGAAATGTCAACACATCATGTGAAATGGAGAAACTCCCTGATAAAACTTATTTTACTGGTCAGGTTGATCTAAAGCCTCTGGGACAAGGACTAGAGCTCCTTACTTTTAATCCCGGAGTCTAAAACAGATGAAGACCTCCGCATAGGCTCATATGCGGTTGAAAGATCTGAAAAGCAACAAGCAAGACCACAAAGCCTTACAGCTAACCAATAAGATGCTGAAATCCATTCTGCTAATATAAGGAAAAAGTGCGACGTGGTCTTAATCTCTGATTAAAGGCCTGGAAGATGCAGCGGCTAACATTTTTTGGTTGTGAAATACACCCAACGTACAGAGAAAAAAAGCATGTTAGTTATATCAGCAAACTTTGTTGCCACAGGTGAAGCGTAGATGGCAGGATTGGCTTTCTGATATGCTGCGAACAAATGGCAACAAGGACTTAAGATGAACCAAGCAATGATATAGAGACCTCAGCCTGGACCTTTATGCTGACAGTGGGCTTAAAGGTCCAGTGTGTAACATGTAGGAGGATCTATAAGCAGAAATGGAATATTCATAGGTATGTTTTTTTAAGCACCTGAAAAGAAAAAATTATTTTTGTTTTTTTTGTTACATGAGTACAAGCTGTTTTTACCTAAAGATGTCACAGGTCGCCTTCCATGGAAGCCACCATGTGTCTGCAGTAGCCCAGAAGAGACAAACCAAACATATATTCCAGATAGGGGTGTTCACGTTTTTGCAAACATTGTAGTTTGTCCATCGCGTTTATAAAGGCACAATGAGTCGCAATTTAAAACTACACCACTAGATGCCACTAAATCCTACACACTGGGACAATGAAACGGTCCATTGATGTCCACAGAGGGATTTCCTCTGCAGTATTTAACATACTAGTTGTGTCAAACCGTTGGTACCATTGGATTCAGTTTCAGTAATATGTCCTTTGAGTGTAAATAATATTTTATATTTTCAACATGTTCAATTGAACTTATTTTTATGAATTTTTGCATTTTTAATTAATCAAATTGTTCTACAAACAAAAGAATGTGTAGCCGCATATCTAGACAGCAGATGTTGTGTTTCCAGCACTAACCGAAAAAAACCTCTGTGGGGATTTTTTTTTAATATATCATCAGTATATATGATCAGTTGTGTCTAAGGTTACAATAATTCAAGCAGCAGGCTGTTGGTGACTTTAAGAGTTTTTCAAGCTGTGATGCTGCCATAAGCTACACTAAAACATTTTAAAGAAACTGCTGTCTTCCACAGCCTAAAGACGTTGACTTGATAAAACTGACCATTCCTAAACCCCATTTTGCTCTGTGCTCCAATAACAGCAAACCTCGGTCAGAATCATTCAACTCCCTCCTTTCTTGCAATTAGAAATGCCATGTGCTTGGCTAATCTTTGTTGAAAAGACAACCACATTTTGCAGATGGTTAAAAGATAAAAGCAACATATACTTATATATATATATATATACATACATATATACACACACACACACACACACACACATATATATATACATATATATATATATAGTCACATTTTAAGTTTGGTAAAGTTAGCAAGACCCAGGCCAGCAATTGATTAGCTGATTAGCTAACTAGTGAGCTCAACTGTTATTGAAACACAGAGCAAAAAGGGCAGGATTTAGGAATGGTCAATTCTTTAAATAATTTCACAAAGATAAGTTATATATTTTAAGCAATTAGTGAGCTGAGTGAAACAAGG
Source organism: Morone chrysops (assembly GCA_019097615.1). NCBI lineage: Eukaryota > Metazoa > Chordata > Actinopteri > Moronidae > Morone > Morone chrysops. The sequence continues at coordinate 608,226 of JAGRRF010012897.1, read as the reverse complement.
TAGACTGATCATGAAGAACCCATACAACAAATAATTACCAACATAGAAACAAGTGTGAAAAATCCCATCAGAGCCTGTTTTACTAAATATTTTTAAACAATTACTAAGAATCCTGATAAAACTGACACTATTACATGACTTATAGAAGTTAATTAGTGTGTGGATGTCTCATGTTTATTGAGGTTGGCTATTTTTTCTATTGACTATTAAAATAAAATAATAGTCTCTGCAGTGCAGTAACATACTAAATGATCAAACTCACAGTGCTGGAAGAGCACATGGTAGAAAGGAAGAATCACTAATAGACTGCAATAGTCACCATAACAGCAAACTAAATGTAGATTACACAGGTCTAATAATGAAAGGGGGGACACCTGGTTGAATAGTGCCTTGCAGGTGCGTGATCAAGGTTCAAAACCTGACCTCTCATAACTGATGACTGATATGAACACTGATCAACACAGATAATATTTTTACTTTTAGAGGACTCTTAAAAATGCTTCACAAGAAGAGATTAAAAACTACAAACCTAAAATCAAATGTAAAACATCAACAAATCATGTCAAATGGAGAAAGTCCCTGATAAAAGCAATGAGAAAAGCTTAATAAATGTGAACATATCTTGGTTACAATACTGATTTCGGTTTAGCTTTTAAACAACATAGATGAACCGTTTTTAAACGCTCAGAAAAAGACATAAAATGTATACATTTGCAATTCCATGACAACTAGGAAAATGCTGTCTGCTAATGATGATCATGTGATATAATCAAAAGCTCTAGAAAAGCTACAAAACAGACCTTATGGTCATATTGTTTCGTAAATTTAGGCAAATCTTCGGCACTACTGATATCTACTTTCTTGTGTAATGTATGTGTTTATGTGAAACTGTTCAGATAAAAACTGAAGTTGTAGAAACATGAAGAAGATTAGCTCATATGACAGTCTGCTGATTTTACTAGTATTAAAGGGACTGTTTGTCCCTTAAAAAACAATTTGCAAATGGTGAACAATGGTGCAAAAGGAAACTGACACTGACCCACCTTCATTTCATTCAACAATTCCCCACCACACAGGACATGCAGACTATAGCAGCATGAGCGAACAACACACAACCTAAAATCTAAGACAATAGCTAGTCTCATATCACAACGTTGATATAATATTGATATATTGCCTTTTACTACTATATATGTAAAAAGGCAAATAACGCTTATGCTTGTATTACCATATTAAACTATTTACAACAGGAAGCAGTGGCACAATTATATGCCTTTAAGCTGAGTATTTAAAACACGGGGTAGTGCATAAGTTAAAATAAGCAACTGTCCTCATGCTGAATTTCAGGGGATGTTTATGCCTGTGCACAAAAAGTATATGTAAAAACAGCCATCACTTTTTCATATGTCAATCGACTAATTTGTCTAGTCTTCGCGGTGGAAACGCAGACAAAGGGCTGAGGGATTTGCTTTACATATAAACACTATTTGTAAGAACTACTGTGGCTGACCTTTTTAAGTGACAGAAGGGCCCTGTTTTACATGCCCCCCTTATGTCTAAATAAACTTAACCGCTCACTCCTGTTAAATGTTCCAACAATTATATATGATGTATGGTACATCATATAACAGACAGCAAACCTCTGTGGAGTCCTGCATCCAAATGTGTATCCACAAATCATGTGTGAGAGTATTAAAAAATTAACACAGCCTGTGCCATATAAACCATACAAATCCACACAAACTGTAGCTTCAGATCATCTCAATCGATACATGAACCCAAACTCATTCTGAGTGCTGCAGCAGAGAATGCCCTCAATTATTATTATCATTATTGTTTTGGCATTTTATCAACTATTATTATTGGCTCTGAGTATTCCCAAAACGCAAAAACACAAACTATCAACACTGACATGTCTTTACATATCAATAAAGTCCAGTCAAGTGGACTTGAACAATATATGAAGGGTGTCTTGTCCTCATGCTTTCTCTCACGAACACACACACAACCAGAGTCATAACACAGTAACATGAACACGCCATTGTATTATTATAGAAAATGTATATTTTGTCATGAGATACACACACACAAAACTCATTTGCATCGATCCATTCTGCCTATCTGGATCTAAACCCAGGACCTTCTTACTGTGAGGATAACTATCAGCAAAATATTAGCAAAAATCAAAGTGCAACTTAAAACTCATTTGAAAATAAAACACTGCAGCAACATGCAGACATCCACATTAAAAGCTTTGCAGCAGCCGTTACTGATTCAGGCTTATAACATGTGAATATAAAGAACCATGTGATAAACAGCTTCTTGGTAAAGAAAAGTTAAAGTCAGGCGAGTACTTCTTTTCACAAAACACACCCAGTGTTTTCCCCATTCCTGAGTTAAATATATTCTGCATAAACTTCTGTTTGTTATGGAGCAAGCTGGCTACTTCTTTATCATTATGAGCAGTATAGACCAGGGATCCTGAAAATGTTTTTAATGTCAAGGACACCCACACTAGAACATTGGAACATGGACCCCCAATTTAAGAGGATGCTGTCTTAACAGTTCCTCCAAGATTTAGTAGGCTTTTAAGGGAGATTTTGTGGCCTGAAATGACCTAACGATTTCATAGAAACTATTCTAAACAAATGTATGCATGTTGCAATGTTTCTATGATTTCTTTTTGCAATGAAATTGTAGCAGAAAGTGAAAATTGCAAAAACAGTTGTAATAATTGTTGTAGTCACAACTTTCTAGAGGGACTGTCTTTTTTATTTTTAGGTTTGAAGATTATAAAGTATTTATAGTCAATCCATGATCAAACTGGGATCACTATAAAGTACAATCAATAAAAACATCCATTCTTCCCTTGCTATTCCAACTTCCAAAGAATATGAATTTGATAAAAGTTTAAATATTATATTCTGCATTTTCCTGGGGACTCCATACAACCCAGTAAAAACTACTGGTTTAGACTATGGGTAAGGACCTGGAAAGTCAATGGAGATGCAGGCCAATGATCATCTGGCAAAGAGAGGCATTGACAGACTGCCTGTGACACTTTTAAAGTGTTTTCCACATGCTTACAATTCACATCAAGAGCTGCCAGGATTCTGACCGTTCAAGTTCATGCTGACCACTGCAGGATGTTCATTCTAACATACATACATACATACAAACACACCACCAGGGGGACATAACGAAACACATCCAGCCTCTATAAATTACTGCCAGAAAGAAAAATAACCATCATACAATACTGACAAACTACACACACACACACACACACGTATCAATACAGAGATTACTATGAAAGTAGAGACGCATACACTTGTGACTATGGTATGAAGTAAGGAAGAGCTTGCACTATTTTATCAGTGAGGATTGTTTGTGTGTGTGTGTATGTGTGTGTATGTGTGTGTATGCTGTGTATGCTGTGTATGCTGTGTATGCTGTGTACTGACTCTTGTTCTTGCGCAGCAGGGCCGAGGTGATCCAGGGTTCTGATTGGACCATCCTGCAAGAGGGCACAGTCTTGTCCTCCACGGATGAGGATGTGATCACCATGGAAATGCTTGGCAATTGTTCAATCCAGCAGGGAAATACTGTCAATCAAAACAACTTTGACAGACGCACAGAGTGTGTGGGGGTTTAGGTAACGGTCATTGGATGCGTTTTCACTTTTAACCGTTTACATCCAAATATATCAATGAATCTTGAAATGGTGGGAAACCGACCAACCAATCAAAAGGCACCGTCTTCTCTGGCTTCTTTCTTTTTTTATTATTATTATTTTGTGACTGTGGTTTCTAAGGCAACCAACTGGTATACAGGCAGCTTGTCTCTCTGAAGTAAAAATATAAAGGATGTAATCTCTGTGTTCTGTGGAGTTACACTATAGATATAGATATCTCATTCTACATATATATTGGGTTTCTCTGTCTAGGGAGTGGGGGGAAATAGAATATTTGGTTAGTCAGGTTAGCTTTTTGTTACGTTGGTTTCGGCAGTTTCATGCATTCTTTCTGTGTGCTGTAGGTCTGTACTGCTGCAGATCGCTGGTGACAGATATTTTAAGTCAAAAGTAGGCCTTTCTTCTCTAACAGAATGTAGCCACTCTGATTAAGAGTTTGAGCGAAATGTCCCAGGAGTAAAGGCATATACTCTACTTGCTTATGCTAGTAGTTCTTCAGACATCTTAGTAGTAATCCAGTACGGTTTATGTGTCCAGTACAGTACAGCTAGTATTCCCAGTTTACTAAGACTCCATGGCCAGGATATGGATCCAAGAGATCAGCAGAATAAGTTCATCCACTTTTTCTTTTTTTCTTCAAGACTACATGCAAAACACATTAACTAGCTCTAAGTCAAGTCTGTGCTAACCAGACTCGCCCAGCATACTGCCAGGTGGGCTGAGCGAGGTAGTGTGATAGAAGGGGTGGAGGGGAGTTGGGTTTCCAGCTGCCTGCTTTTACCCCATCCCTTACGCTAAAAATAGCTCCAATTACTGCTGCTTTCTGGGGGACTCGTCACTGGACAGAGTAGGGCAGTGTATAGTGATGTTATCACTCAGATTAATCCAGTGACACACACAGCCCTCCACTGGCAATGTCACACACCCTGTGTGGGTTGCTCCCCTTCACCCGCCTACAGGGGGAGGTGGTCGGCCTCTGCTGGTTGAGAAGGAGCACTTTCAAAAAGACAAACAATAAGCATTGCCCATACACTATACAGGATGTGTCTGTGACAATAAACACATGTAAACAACCCTGTCCCCTGCAACGTGTTGATATAACAGAGAGTAGTTCCAGAGAAAGTTCCTCTAACTGGATATCCACAGTCCAACAGGTCTGTCCGAAAAAACACTGCACTTCAGCTGCACACCTCTTTCCGAAAGACAGTGGTTTAGATCCAGTATCTGGGCTTAGATACCAGATGTTTCCCCGTGCTGAAGAGACAGGAGAAGCCGCCGACGGCCTGCATTGTACTTCCAAACTTGTACTTCCGATATTGTCCTCTGTTTACCAACTCGATCCAGGAAGAAGTCCGCGTCTGAGGTAATCACACTAAAGTAAAAGTCTCAACTGCAACAACCCAAAACTTGAGAGTCGCCTCCAAGTAAAGAAACCAAATCCAGTGAAGTTCCTGAGCTTGCTGTCAGGCGCCTTTGGTCGCTCGTTACGGCGCCTCTTCTTCCGTCTCCTTCCGCTCCTTTCTCTAACACTAACGTCCTCCTCCACACGTCCCTCTCAGCAGTGAGGGAGATTTTTTATTCCTTCAAGATGGAAACCATCACAAGGGCGATTTCGACTCATGTTTCTCGCCCGTTTCCCTTTCCGTGCTTCTCCGTTAGACGGAATCCGTGCTCCTCTCCCACACGCCCCCCGCCCCTGCCATAGGGACTATACCATATGCCTGTGGCGGGGGTCGGAGCTGATCTGTCTGGCGCAGCCTCACATATAAGCTACCGGATAAACCACAGTAGATACACATACAGGACGAAAACGTGACATTAACGACATTTCACCAGGAATGTTACCGAGCAGCAGTCAGGGGCCGACTGCTTTAACGAAACAACGTCGACGAGCCGGCTGAGTTAGCGGGACAGTAACCTTCCATCTGACCGCAGTAGTCCGCTCCAGGATCTCTCATGTCCTGTCCATTTATAGTAACAGCGGGATATATATACTGGAACTTTATATACACGCATGCATAGACAACCTTTACTTAAACCCTTGATAGCAGTTTATGGATGAAGACTGATTGATAAAGACTTAAAACAACATTTCCTACCAACTCAATCATAGGTCTTACTTTTCTAAACATATTCTAAGCCCCATTTCCTTAAGGTTTGCAAACGTAACTGTAAATGAAGTACAGCTTATGGTCTGTTTGTGGAGAACCGGGCCAGAGGGCGGTAAAATGAAAACAAACAAACAAGGGACATAGGTCTATATTGACAAGCGCCATTAAAATATACACACTTATACAACAGATACATAGGCTGCCCCCTGCAACAAGCATTCAAAAGACACTAACAGCAGTTTTTAATATTAGAATATTTTATAAATATGGCAAATCAGCATTACATATATGAGCTTGTATTACTGCTACCATGTAACACATAAAGGCTGTTTGTTCATTCAGTCTTTCAACATGTTCCAAGCTCTCTGTACTCGGGTAAAGGCAGCCTCTACCCTCACTCAGCAGGCACCCTCTACGGGCTCTGTTGCTACCCGACGCTACGGCAGCTGCGATCTGATTGGCTTCATAAAGTCCCGTCCCTGGCTGTGATAGGGTAGCGGACGGGTCTGTGGGAGGGGCGTTGGTTTAGTTTCTCAGTGTGTCTTCAAACGGCGCGAGGCAGGAATGACGCGGAAATAGTTTGAAGATGTCAGGTAGAAATGGAAAGAGGGGGGAGGGGGGAGGGGTGGAGATGGAGCCGGGGGAACGGGGCAAAAGGCTTCGAGAAGCACATGGTCACTGAGTGACTCTCTACAGCTGAGATGTGTGACTTCTCCTCATAACCCCAGCCAGAGCTAAAAGTTGCTGTTGCTATCCGAGCATTCTGGCTAAATCAAGCACAATGCTGCCTGGGAACAGCTCAGCTCGCACACAGTGTCATAAAGCAGCTGACAGCTCCTTAAAGGAAAACTCACCCTCAAATACAGCTCACTGACAAATGAGTGTCACTTGACTTCTTTTCCCTTTTTCATGGGATTTTAAACTTTGACCTGTGCAGATGAATCAGTCAGTATGTGAGATGCTGATTGTAATTGGCTGCTGTACCATGGTATGGTTTCCCCTGATAATCCTGGATTCATTCTAGGGACAAGGATGAACCAGCAGTACAGTGCTTATTCTGTTGTCATTGCTGCAATTTAACCGCTGCATTGTCATACTGAACTATGCCTTCAGCCTTCCATATCTTTTTTGTATTATGTGCAGTAACAACACATTTGGTTATTTAGTATTTACTACAGTTTCTGCAGCTTTCCATGGTAATCTACACACACTCAAGAACCTATCGTTCAAATCACTGTTAGTCCCACACACTGAAAACAGCTGACCACAGTGTAAACCGGTCACAGCTAAAAATAATATAGCATGGCCTAATAAATGTATTTATACAAGTCCATATTAACATGCTATAATTATAGAGCTTGCATTAAACTGGTCTTTCTCAGAGATGAGCCATAAACAAGCAGGAAGCAACGTTATAAAGCAAACCACACTAACATAGTCATCACATGCAGATGTATTAGTAAAGGTGATCTGCTTCAAAAATGTCCAATGCCCAACTCAGGGTGACGAGGTCTGAGTGGGAGCCAGGAGCATGTGCAAAAGAGGAGTGCATGCCACACACACACAGTTCCACAGGAAGACAATGGATGGTGTCACGCTTTTAGTCACTATTTTCTGTATGATTGCCACCCTAGGGGCTCCACTTTGATCCAAACCAAACTGAACTGGTTGTGTTAAAAGGTTCAAATACAGTGAAAGGATGGTTTGTCCCCTAAACCAAACATTGAGAGGGGAGGGTGAGTTTTTCCTCAAAACATATGAAAAGCATGAATGACAAGGTGCAAGTAATAACATGAGCAAATATCATCTGTCATATTCAAAAAGCAATCCATCATATCTCCACTTGCATCAAAATTAACAGTCACTGCATGTGCAGAAAACATCACCACAGGCACTCGCCTTTTTGGGGGGGAATACAATGTAAACAAATAAAACTTATCTAGAATCAGTCATTTTCACCTGTGCATGTACACTAATTTCTATTGTATGTCAAGTATATATGGGTAGGCATGCAAAGTGGCTGGGCACCTGCAAATACAAAAAGATATGGAGACAAAGTTTAACTGTACTTTTCACTATAGCCGACTGTGTGCACTGAGGAGAAACATGGAGTGTACTGCAGTTCTGTTCTCATCATGCCATGCATACCCCACAATTATCTCAGCTCCACAATTACAGACAGATGATCAACAGGTGAACAAGTGTATGTCTGTGTGCGCTGGGCATGACAGGACATTCATATAGTACAAACACATAGAACAGCTAACCTACACAACTGTTTTGTAGTTTCTCTGCTAATTATAATGGGGTTTGTTCACTATAATGACTGTATTAACTGTTACCCACCAAAGGCACTTTAAGACAAATTATTATTAGTATTATTTTAGATACGCCATCAACAACTGTATGTACAAAATGACTAAAAATAAAATCCCATGGAGTAAGAATTAAGTGCAACATTTCTATCAAAAAACATTTAATGTTGGCACCTATTTTGGTCTTCAAGATAAGATAATGTATATGTTGACTCAATGCCATGTACAGAAATCTTACTTCAAATCACATTTTTCCTCAGTATATTTATCAGTATAAACCCAATAATGTAAACATGGTGCAAGTTTAAATTCACGTTTAAATGCTGTCATTAAAACATGGGCTTTTTGAATCTACACACATCAATTGTCGTCATTCGTCAGTACCAAAATCCATTTGTCTTTTTGAGTTTTGACCTTTAAATTTTTGGTGCTTAAAACATGTTTTGTTTGTTGTTTTTACAGCAGTAGGTTTGTTAAACTGTTTTATTTCTTCATATATGTTTGATTTAAAATACTAATGATAATTGTGATAGATTGTAAATCTCCCTCCCTCACCCTGCTTCAGTCCATTTTAGGTTGTGATACAGCACATTGCAATAACTTTAACTGTGTAATTAGATGCAGTCGGTTCCCACTCGTCTACTTCGCCGTTTTTCTTTCTATCTGTTGATAGTTCTCAAAGCCAAGAGCTGTGGCTCTGTTACTAAATATGCGAATAAACGTTAATAATTCTCTTCACACAGTTACTGACTGGTTTCCACTGAATTACGTTCATCTGTACTAACGACGAGACAGCGGAGATTACAGCGGCAGCACGAGGAGGCAAGCAGACTCTGAGACTCACGTGCCTTGCAGCAAAATTCCACCCGGCAACTATACACCGTACCATGGCAACAGCCCTGCCATTGGTCCCCGGTGCGTTTTCAAATGACCAATGGGATGGCCAGCCGCGGGTGATGCTTGTTGCTAGGTAAACATGATGCAGAGGAAAGATAGAGGAGCAGAATTACCATGCTGCTACTGCAGGGTGCTTTCAGCAAGGAGTGGAAGAGCACTTCACACTCGGAGATACCCTTCTCACTTGGCGGTGCCAGAGAGACAGAAACAAAAGGAAGCAGGAATGACACAGGCAAAGAGGAATAAAACAGAAGACTGGATGAAAGCCTGTGGGAATGGTGCTGCTAAATGCACAACTTCACTTAATGTAAGCTAGACAGTAGGGAAAGTTCACTTCAAAATGCAATGATCATTGCATTGCATTTTAAAAATTAAAGTTTTTGATCTATTTTTCAAACACTCAATTCAAATTTTAAAAATGCTGCCCCCACACTATAACTGACTACACACAGTTAAAAAAAACATAACTTCATGTAAAGAAGCAAAATAATGTCAGCAATGGAGCAAAATAGTTAAAGTAGTCCAATGCAAAATAATATATAGTCTGCAGTCATTTAGTTATTTTATTAATTTAGTTTAGTTACTTAGCATCATCAGCCTGACATACATCATGACACACAGTACATTGTATGGGTGCCAGTACAGCCATACACACTCATATGACCCTCCTTGGCAGCATTGTTTGTAATGGCCATGTATTAACTTTAAAGTGTCTGTTCGTGAAGCGCTTGTGTAATGATGATCTATCCTGGATTTCTGACAGACCAAAAACTATTCAATATTATGTTTCAACTATAGGTTACAGTTTCTCAACCTCATATCAGGGTACTACAGTTCCCTTGACCCTAGCAATGAATTCTCAGTTTATCATTTGCGTATGGCATATTTTGTATTCCATTTAATATACATTGATTGGTTAAAATGTATATCAAATATCTGATAGATCTGTATGCGTATTTTTATATACACGCGTGGTGAATTTAACCTTTTAAATAGCTGCACAATTGATTAAAATATTGTCAGAATCACAATATCCAATATTTATTATATGTATATGTGTATATATATATGTGTGTGTATATTTATATATATATATATATATAATTTAAATTGCTGCTGTTAAGTGCAGCCACAAGACAGATTGGTCATCCAGGACAATAAATTCCTGGATTTTGTTATCTTTGTTGCCTTTGGGCTGTCTCTGGGGAATGTTTCCCGTCACTGGAAAGCAGCTTCCAGAGTTTGCTGCTGCGGCTCGTCCTTCTTTTTCCCTTTTGTTTTAGATAATTCGTTGTGCTCTTCAGGGTGACGAGTCTTCAGGTGTTTCATTAAATTGCTTGTGTTAAAATGAGCAACACTCTTGCCATCCCTTAAGATTGTATCTTTGGACACGTTACATGTTGCAGTCTTACTGGTGGAGATTCCAGTGTGAAATATTACCACACCACCGATATGATAGTGCTACTTAGCTCCAAGCCTCGCGTCAACCGGCTCTGACACACGTGTGTGTGTGTGTGCTGTGTCACGTGATCGATTCCTCCTCATCCCTCTAAAACAGCAACTGCAGTTTGCAGCACAG
>JAGRRF010012897.1:561593-572213 GCA_019097615.1 Morone chrysops | reverse complement strand
AAACAGTGTGTACCCTGGTAATAAAAAAAAATGCTTTTATTGGAATTGACAGGTTACAGTTAATATAATGGAAACTTGATTACTAATACATGTGTATTCTTTCATGAGAACATGAGAACAGTCTTCTCATGCCACATTTGATCAATTACAATAATATCAATACTTTGGATGATGGACAGCCTCACCTCTTCCTCCTCTGAATCCTCCTCGTCCTCCTCTGTCTCCAAATCCTCCTCTACCCCCACCTCGTCCTCCACCCCGTCCTCCTCTGTCCCCACGAGGACTGAACCCTGAAAAACAGATAGAAAAACACAATACACACTTCAACTGAGTTTATAACATGTGCATTAGGTGCTTACTAGGGCTGCCCCCTAACAGTTAGTTGACTAAACCGCTGAGAATAGTCTTAGTCAGCACACTTTTTCTTCAGTAGCCAAATCAAAAGAAATTCCCTTTGGGTGCTGCACTGTGCCACGAGGACTTAAGAAAATCGGTCCACATGTGTCGTATTCAGCCTCCTGGACCCAAACAGGAAGTGGTCCTTTTTTTTACAATTTACAGTTCGGTGACACATGGCCGCAGGGTTGAGAACTCTTTGAGTACCAATTGTGTATTCTGGATCGGTAGGACGCGGTACTAAAAAAAAAAAAAACATACCGTGACCAACACACAGCTCTGACAGCGATTCTAATATTACCCATTGTGAGGCGTGGGACGCGACCCTAGACCCCTGAACACACATAGTTCCATACTGGCTAATGTTAGCACGAGCTACAGTTCACTTTCGAGTCTTGTGGTCCAAATAAGATGAAACAGCTTCACCAAACAACTCTATTCAGCCCGTAAACAGCCCGGTACATGCTGAAGTGTCACACTAATACGTATTATAGTTGTGTCGCAGTCGGTCGTGGCAAGTTCGTCTGTTTTGTGTTACTGGACGATAGCGCAACACGTGGGAAACTCCACAGCGTGCTGCCGGCGAACGGCTCCCACTTTTACACCATTAACGTAAGGCTTACATATCACCTGTATTAAGGGAAAAGGCGTACACATACTTGGCAAGTTTACTTTCTAATGAGAACCGCTCATGTGAGGTTAGCAGGGCAGCATGGCGGCGCAGGCCAAGCACGCAGCATTTTTAACTCCCAATAGTTGTACAGGTTAAGCATACAGTATACTGTCTAACGGTCCTTAAACACACCACAACACTGTGCAGTTGTTACTGTACCTGGTCTCATATTATCTGCTTTAAAGCCTTAAATCGGTGCTGCCAGTGGGATTCTTCTCTTCACTTCTACTACTGCGACTTCCTCCGAACGGACTGTGTGACCACATGTGCAGTTACTACACTACTCTTCTTCTTTTCGTTCGTCTTCGTCTTCTTCTTCTTCTTCTTCTTCTGGCTTTACAGCAGGTTGCAACCATGAGTATAAGGTGTATACCGCCACCTACTGTACCGGAGTGTGTAGCATGTGTTATGGTTTTATGGGACTACTTTGCAAAATAATAACATTAATTAATTAAATTATTAAACTAAATCCTATAATATAACCCAATATCCTTCAAATATTCAACAATACAAGCTTTGTGTATATCCAGTTGTTCCAAATACACTCAATTCTTCCATTTTCTTCCTGTCTTTTTTCTTTTGATTTAGCCTTATCCACACTTTCCCATATTTTCTACAATATAACAGTATATGTTCTACACTATCTGTGATTTTACATTCCAAACATTTATTTGATTGACTTTTACCTAACAAAAGCTAAATGTTTTATTTAACCCTGTGTGGTCAAACCTCAGTCTGGTTAAAAGTCTCCTTCCTTTTGTTCTTTCTAATCACATCCTGTGCATTGATAGATTTCTACACCCTGCCATTTCTTCATCATTTATTTTTTGATCATCGCCTTAGCTTCTCCTTTACCCAAGGGTATAACATTGCTTGTCCTGGTTGATTTTTTTCGCTATGTTGTCTGCCCTGTTATTTCCTTTTATGCCTACATATGCCGGTACCCAGCAGAATCTATCCGAAGCCTCCACAATCTAAATAAACTTTAATAGATTTCTAGCATTAAATGTTCTCTATTACATTTCATATTTTGAATATTCTAAAGGGCTGCTACAGAATCAACACAACACAACACAACCCTCTTTCTGGTTTTAGTTCCTCCACCCACTGCAACCCTACAATAATCACCATCCTTTCTGCCGTGTAAACTTACAACTGTTATTGGTAATCTTTTCCCAATACATTCATTGTTGGTATGTATATTCCTATGCCTACCCTATCTTTTCATCTTTAGACCCGTCTGTATAAATATCTAAATAATTATATTTACTTCTTACTTGCCATTGCCAGGTGTCCTTTCCCACTATCTTCCCATTCTCTCTTTAATTCTATTCAACTCTACCTTAGGTTTTGGAAACAGCCAAATAGGGATATTACTTATAGAAGTAGGGGAGATAAAACAAATATTCTGTATTCTATATTCCTCTGATTTAGCCTTTGTTACCCAGCATAAGCCATTACCTTGAAAATAATTATATTCCCAACATTTCTGAATAACACTATTGGCAGGGTTTTTATTACCACACCCATGTAGATGACTCCAGTATGTAAGCATGAGTTTATATTTTCTTAGGTCTGAGAGCCCTTCTACCTCAACCTGAATTGCCTTAGTCTGTTTTTATCTCATTGCACCAGCACAAATCCTCAATGCTTTATTAATTACTATATTCTTTTTTATTAAATGTGTTTTAGCTGCTGCTTTGTACACAAAGCACCCATTATCGTTGACCTCATCAGAGCCCTGTCCCCAGTCTACTGCTACTTTATAACTTTCTTACATTTTGATTCCACCTTTTCCATATGTATTTTTCATGTACCCTTTTGGCCTAAGCAAATACCCAGATATTTAAAATGATCAACTGTTTCCATATTGTGGCCATATATAACTTCAGTTTAGTCTATCCCTTTCTTCCTGGAAAATAACATATGACAAGACTTACTTGGAGAAAGCTTAAAGCCCCAATTAAATGACCACTGTTCTACGTTTCCTATTGCTTCCTTTATTTTAATTATCAAACTTGTGGGATCTTGTCCTCTCACCCAGATGGCCCCATCATCTGCATACAGAGCTGCCCCAATCCTTCTGTCCAGATTCATAAAAAAAAAACCTGACTAATTGGGACTCAGCTTTTGATTGAAGTATTATGGTATACACAAAATCACAGGTAACACACATCACAGGACACAAAAGAACACTGCTGGCAGTGGTGGACTCAGTGGTCACTGGCATGAGGTTTGCCCAATAAATAAACATTGGCGCCTGCGCACAGAGCCTCTGTATTCCACATGGCGCTGTTATCGGGATTGACGTTGTGTTTGGCGGGTAGACTCTTGCATGGGGAGGGCGCCATCTAGCATCTGTCTTCGGCAGTGTCCCATACATACTTTCCCCCACAGATGATGCCGGAAGTAGCCGATGTGTCATTGCCACGTCACTGTGGTCAAACGGGAGGAAAGATGGCGAGCGCCTATGAGAGTTTCAAGTTGTAAGTGCTATTGGTCAATATCGCAACAGCATGTAGCTTTACTGTACGTGGATAGTGAATACAGAGGGGGTCTCTGTACAGACCTCAGACTGACACGGCTAACCATAAACCTTCTAAATACGGAACGTTAAACTGTACCTTGTCTGGCGGACATCGTGGTTCTGCTCCTGCTGCCAATGCTGCTATCTCTGATTACACAGAAAGTTTTCTTCTCTAGTCATCACTTATAATTGAGTTGGATTTGAAAGCATGAAATAAGTAATATGCCGTACTTTAACCGGGTTCCCGTGCTCCTAAAGCTAGCTACATCTGATGAGATTTAAAGCAGCTCAAGTTAGTTGCAGTTAGCCCACGGAGCTAATAGGTGTTTGCTGTCAGCTCCCAGAGCCGGTGGGGGCTCAGTGTTCTCTGCCTCAGCTGTCTCTGTATGGGCCGTTGTTTTCTGTGAGTGCAGCTGAAGTCTGTCTCTTGTGTTACCAGGCGAACTACACCAGAGAAGTTCTACATAGAGGCTTGTGATGATGGTTCAGAGGATGTCCTGGTTATTGACAGAGTGTCCACTGAGATGACTCTTACAGGTAAGAGAAAGGTTGTGTGACTGAACCCCTGCACACATTTTGTTGAATGAAAACACACTGATCAGATACAAAATCATCACACTACAGGACTTTGCCAGATTTTTTGCTCAGATGTGTTTTTTTGTTTTTGATTGGATGTTGTCATTATATTTAAATGTGGCCCAGAACAGATTCAGTGTGAACAGGAGGATGACAACGTCTGTGTCATAGTGACATATTTTATGGATATTTCATATTGTATTCAGAACTGTGCTATGAATCAATCTAACAGTCAACTCAGTAACTGCAAGAAGTTTGTGTAAAATCATTAATACTTACTAGGGTTCTTGTTTGACAAATGATTTTTTTTCTTGTTCCTGACATTTGGCCATTGTTCTATTAGACAATTTACTTAACCAAATGTTGAGATAAAGGCATACATATTTTTTAAGGTTCCCTAGCTTAAAAATGAAGAAGGCTTTGCGACCCCCCATGAAGATTTGGCAACTCCAAGTGGGGGTCCCGACCACCACATTTGGAACTCTAGACCAGGGGATTTCTTTTTTTTTTCTTTTTCATGCCTTTATTTGATAGATACAGCTGAACATGGACAGGAAAGGGGGTAGAGAGAGAGGGGATGACATGTAGCAAAGGGCTGCAGGTCGTATTTGAACCCTGGCCGCTGCAGCAACTCCGTATAAATAAACCAATGAGTGATAGCTCAGCTCAGCTTGTTTCTCTGATAACTTAAGATCCAGATGTCCAAAGACTAAAATCATCATCATCTTCATCCAGTTCAAATATAGAGTAAAAAACCACCAAGTAAAATGTGGCGTAATGTAGCTCAGATGATTCTACTGTTGTTAGTCTTCTGAACACACTAACTATTGTCACTAACTATTGTTGCATTCCTGCTGTGGTCCTCAGTGAGGAGGGACATCCATGTGTCCGCAGAGACCAGGCCAATATATGGACTCATGGGGACTATACGATTGGTGGCAGGTAAGTTCAGTATGTAATGCAGGAAGAGTATAGTATATTCCAGCCAGCAACCATCAGCTATTAGATAACTGTGAGATTCCAGCCGTGGGTTATGTTTTGCTGTCTTGTTTCTAACAATGAGTTTGTGTTAGGCATGTACCTGGTTGTCATCACAAAGAAGAAAAAGGTGGGAGATTTGCTGGGCCATGCTGTGTGGAAGGCACTGGACTTTGACATCATCTCCTATAAGAAGACAATACTACACCTGACAGACAACCAGGTAGGATATTATGTATTTTTATCTCTGGCAGGTTGTCTCCCTGCTAACTAAGTCCACAGTGCTGTGTTAGAGCTGGAGAAAGGTCTGCCTGGACTCATTATGATTCTGCTATGGGGGAAAATCCTCTGGCTTGTTGGTATTTGTTTAAAACAATCACAATCATTTTGGGTGGCACTAAGACCAGGATGCAAAGCTGGTGCCTGCAAAATAGTGTTAGGGCTGAACTTTAATGAACATTTGCAGGTGGTGAAGCAAGCACGGCCCTTAAAATGACTAATTAAGAGAGTCCCACTGGTATTCTTCTGTTGGTGTCTGTTAGGGGTGTTGTGATATACCCGTACTCACAGTAACCATGATATTTAACTATTGATTAGTTATTAAATAAAATGTTGATGTTAATAATGCACATATGATCATACCTGGTAATAAGCCCAGTGCCTTTAAACCTTTCAGATTTTTCTGTTCCATCTTTGTGGTTAACACTTTTCCACCAAAGTAGCTCTGGTTCTTGACAGGGCGCTGCTCAATGCACAACAACCTGTAGAATATTACAATCCTACTGTCATTCCCAAGGGAAACCTGCTATTTTTTGGGTTTCAAAAACACTCCAAATGGTTTTCAAAAATAGGTGCTTGAACCACAACAGAGCTTGTTCCCTGTTAGTGGAAAAGGCGTATCTATGTAGTTGACCCTTCCGAAGTTCCATCCCTGTTTGGGGGGATAGTGGAGCAATCCTCGGTCAGAATCTTTGTCAACTTTCTCTTTCCTGTACTTAGATATGCTCTGTGCTAGGCTAATTGATGTTGGAAAGACAACCACATTTATGAACCCTGGTTGCACAAAACCAGGAAACCTCCAATTACTAGACACCCTACCGCCTGAGCCACAGGCAACCAGTTGTGGTTCTGATTGATTTCTAGATGTGAAACTAGAGAAATCAGATGTACTTGGTGTTGCTAAAGTCACCCAGTGTCTGATCAGAAGCTACCTCTATTGGCTGCATTCCACACTGCTGCCCTTCTCCAGTCAGTGTGTATATCTCTCACCTCTGGTCCTGGATCTGTCTCTTGTTTCAGATGCAAGACAACAAGACTTTTCTGTCCATGATCAACAATGTGCTTCATACAGATGGCTACTACTTTGCAACAGACTACGACCTGACCCACACTCTGCAGCGCCTGGCCAACACTAGCCCTGAGTTTCAGGAGATGAGCCTTCTGGAGAGGGTAAGACATACTCATAGAGCACATAGAGCTACAGAGCATGTTCTGTAATCTCAAACCTAATCTTAAATACCTTTTTTCATAATACTTCCAAGGAAGTGTCCATTGTGTTTAATAGGGCTGCAGTTATTGAATATTTTGGTAATCGAGTATTCTATCGAATATTCTATTGATTAATCGAGTAATCGGATAAAACATACTTTTGCTTAATTAAAGCCCAATTATAAATATACAATAGAAAACAAGACAGATCACTTGATAATAGCAACCAATTTGTTTCCTTTTTAAGAAAAAATGACATTTATTTATTATACATATTATGCAAAGTAGTAAACCGTTTCAGTCAAAATTTCCTCCAATAAAAATAAATAAAATTACTTCAAACTTAACATTAACATTATCGAGCTGTTATGGTCTCGCAGGTCAAGAAATGTTTACTGTATTGGCGGGTGGGGTGGGTCATTAAGGATTAAATATGTCCAATACAACCTACTTATTAACAACACTGTTGGGTAAATCCACCTGCGACGTGGCATCACAAAAGCGTTAAATGCCAATGCCTTCATGAAAATAGCAATATGTGGTACAGTTTATTATTCTATTATGTGCTATAAGAAACCTTTAGAAAACAGGTGTAGCCTGTAGGTGGACGCTCTGTTTTAGCCTATGTGGTTAATATGTAAAATGTTCTTTTATTGCAAATAATACCTACACAAATGCAAGCCTAATTTTATTTTATTTTATGATTTATTTATTGTTTTTTTTATAAAGATTTTAATTTGTTGTTGCCAGTTTCTAGTGCCACTCGAAGGACACATTTTGTCAGACAAAATAAGACATATTTAACGGTTTTCTTTTATTTAATAGTGGCGGGGCGGGTTGTGAAAATAAATGCGGTTGTGCAGGCGGGATGGAGCGGGTCAAATTATTAAATAAACGCGGGACCCGCGCATCACTAATCCACACACCTTACCAAAAGCCCGCTTCCGTCTTATGCCGCCTTATAGGGGACGCATAGCCTATGACCTTAGCACGTTGTGTCACACTTAAAAGAGTGCGAAACGTGAGCTTTATATTGAATTAAGGGAAGCTTTGAGGCAGAGGAAATTCCATGATCATTTTTTGTAATCAAGTTACTCGAGTTACTCGAGGAATCGTTGCAGCCCTAGTGTTTAATTAAATTATTGATGTGTTGCAACAGTACACTCAACTCACGATTCAATACAATTGATGATACTGGGTTCAAAATAGGATTTTCTCACGATTTTAACAAAATAAGTCTTCTGTTCCTATTCATTACCAGGGTTTCAATGCATCCTGGAAAATGTGGAAAACCTGAAAATTTAGGGACTTGCTTTCCAGTCATAGAAATACCTGGAAATTAATTAAAGTGACCAAATATTCTGCAAATAATAATTTCTACTCCCATGTCAGTAAAGAGCTGTTAACACCACCTGAAGCAAACGTTTGGTGTCAAGTCTATTGTGAAAATGTAGAAAAAGTGTCCCATAAACACTGACCACTGTTGTGAGCCAGTGCTGTACTGTATCGTCAAGAAAAGGTCCTGAGAAATTATTTCTTAAAAACAGTGGGAACCCTGATTAGATGTTTTGAGTTGAAACCTTGCTTCCCTATTCTGCCCTTCTGCATTTGGTGTTCATTCCTTGGTTAGGTGAGCTGAGTAAATGCACTCATAGTCACAGTTCATCAGTAGATTTGTCATAAGATCCTTCAGTGTTAATACCACTAACAGAGAACAAATAACTTCCACACCTGCAACTACAGGTAGTACACAGAGTATCACATTTTCTCCCTTTTGGTAGCCACTACTACTAAAGTCACTAGTTACTACTCTGTTCAATGGATTGGCAGAGAAATAATGTTAATTTTCAGTTAAATTCACAAACACTTGTAAAATGTATTTTGTGTTTTGTTGTACAGTAGTAAAAACATATTCTATTTCCATTGCTAATTCTAAATGTACAGATGTTTCACTGATGTTTAGAATTATGCGTTTGTTTAAGTATTTCTTTGCATGTTCCATACAGTCGGCCTGTCCAGGTGTTGGCTATGTATTTAAGTTTGTATTAACATGTGGTAACTCTCCTTGTTCCAGGCTGATCAGCGCTTTGTCTGGAATGGCCACCTGTTGAGGGAATTCATTGCACAGCCAGAGGTAAGACAAAATTACTT
Organism: Morone chrysops; assembly: GCA_019097615.1. Lineage (NCBI taxonomy): Eukaryota > Metazoa > Chordata > Actinopteri > Moronidae > Morone > Morone chrysops. The sequence continues at coordinate 563,424 of JAGRRF010012897.1, read as the reverse complement.
TCACAGCATTTAGTTTGACTTCTCACTATGGAAATTTATCAGTAACATTTCTGAGTTGAATTATGAATTACTGAATTATGAAGTTAGAGTTTGGCACCGTCGTCATGTTCAGCTGCCTTCACTATAGGAAGGACAGTAATCTGGCTTCATGACACCCACTGGTTCGGCTATACCAGTGGCCTATAAACACCAGGAGCCTGGAGCAAATATATGGCCGCTGAAATGTATTGCTATTTTAACATGAGTATAAGACTTTTCATTGTTTCTCTCTGATGATAATGACAACAACAGGGAGAGGTAATGAAAAGGTGTTTTTATTATTATTTATTATGTATGTAGTCATTATTTTTGAATTTCTTCAGCAGAGGTCTCTGGAAACTGCCAGCTTATTCTTTATAACTTCTGTTAGAAGAATTGGCACCAGCTAATGTCAGCTAATCATGCCTACTCTACAGTGATTGGCCAGGTGTGTGTGGGTGTGAAAGTAGGCAGAGTTTAAATATCTCTCTCAAGCTCTCTAATTTCATTCATTCATTCAGTAATGAATGTGAAGGAAGTTCAGTGATGCTTGGTTCAGTGTAATGATTGATTGTCTCATTAACAGCCTTCTTCCAGGGGCGTAACTTGTGTGATGGAATATGTGCTTCAGAGAGAACAGGGTGGGATTATCTGATTGTGAGACATCTCGTTTGATTCAGAGAACTTAGATATTCTTCTGAAATAAAACGTAACCTATGACAGTGAAGCATTTCATCGTTTTAACACTGTTCTCATCTTACAGTTACACAAGTTTGTGTATCCTGCTGTCCATGGCTGTATCCTTTCCTGTTGTTGTCTAACTGCCGCAGTTTACTTCTTCGCTCATAAAATATAAAATGACAATACTATTTTAGTGAATGAGTGTGACTCACCATGTTATCTGAGTGAAGAATTACATAAGGTTAGTCTAGTTTATTGGAGCCTTTATGGCATATTCTTAGTTATACGACTTCTAAAAGTGTTCCATGGGCTTTATACTGTTAAATATTTTTTTGTCCTTGACTATGATGATCATTAACTGCCTGTCAGATCTAGAAAAACAACAACAGTCCACAATACAGTGCTTATAAAGGTGCTATAGTATTAAAAAGAGAGGTTTTGATAAAATCTTGCCTGCTTTAAATCAACAGGCATCAGTTATATTTGTTCTCTTTTAATGTATACAACACTGACTCATTACTATTTCATGTCAGTACTGTTGCTTAACAAATATGTTGACTAGACATCACTATGAAGTCAAGCTGCATCAATGGAAAGGTGTTTGAGTGGAGCATTATCTCCAGGAGGAGCTGTTTCAGAGCTGGTGTCCGCTACTATGTCCGAGGTAACACTACTATTACTCCACTGACCATCATTTCCACTGGAGAAATGCCTATATTCTTTCTCTGTCAGTATTTCTGAAGTGAATTGTCTTCAGTGTTCTTCAGCAGAAGCATTTCCAATAAAAATGTAAAAAAAAAAAAATAACAGTATAACGTAATAATAAAACATACTGAAAAATCAACCACACTACGGCAAAGAATATAATTCAAACAGTTATAAAATATACGAATTAAATAATAAAATACTCATAGCTAATATTTGAAGGATGTAGAGAAGGATGAACCCATTGAAATTTTTGAGTGGATCTGAATCATTATTTTTTTGTTAAAGCCTTACAGCTACAGTATGCTCATGTTTCTGACCTGTTGCGCAACACTGTGACGTCAAAATGACGTAGATCTCACTGGCATGCCAGGATTTTGGCCCGCTCGCGCACCACTCTTTTTTTTTTTTTTCAGCTGAGCGCACC
>JAGRRF010012897.1:538068-548763 GCA_019097615.1 Morone chrysops | reverse complement strand
CTCATGCTTCCTTTTGCTGATAAGCTTTATGGAGATGCTGACTTCATTTTCCAGCAGGACTTGGCACCTGCCCACACTGCCAAAAGTACCAATACCTGGTTCAGTGACCATGGTTTTACTGTGATTGATGGGCCAGCAAACTCGCCTGACCTGAACCCCATAGAGAATCTATGGGCTATTGTCAAGAGGAAGATGAGAGACACCAGACCCAACAATGCAGATGACCTGACGGCCACTATCAAAGCAACCTGGACTTCCATAACACCTCGGCAGTGCCTCCATGCCATGCTGCACTGATGGAATAATTCATGCAAAAGGAGCCCCGACCAAGTATTGAGTGCATATATATGAACATACTTTTGAGTAGGCTGACATTTCTGTATTAAAATGTATTGGTCTTATGAAATATATGAAATATTCAAATTTTCTGAGATACTGAATTTTGGGGTTTGTTAGCTGTAAGCCATAATCATCAAAATGAAAAAAATAAAGGCTTGAAATATTTCACTCTGAATCTATATTTTCACTTTTTTAATTGAATAAATGAACTTTGTCATGATATTCTAATTTATTGAGATGCACCTGTACATGAGCTATTTTTGAATCACCTGTGCTAGGATGTCGTTTATTTCTGTTTTAACCCTTTTGATTTCTTGGTTTAATTATCTCATCCACTTTATTTTTGTGTTGTTTTTCTAGTTTCTTAAGATCTGATTCTAGTTTGAGTTTTTCCTGTTTTTGCCTTTTCAAACACACTGATTTAGCAATTAGATTCCCTAATTACAGCTTTACCTGCATCCCACAGCACAGATGGAGACACCTCACCATTATCATTCTCCCTTAAATATCTTTAACAAATTCCTCCTGGACGCCCGGTTAGCTCAGTCGGTAGAGCTGGCGACCCATGTACAGAGTTGCTGTGGCCCAGGGTTCGAATCCGACCTGAGGCTCTTTGCTGTGTGTCATCCCCCCTCTCTCTCTCTCTGCCCCCTTTCATGTCTATCTTCAGCTGTCCCTATCTAATAAAGGCAATAAAAGGCCAAAAAAAATTCCTCCTTCATTTGTCCTTTTAGAAGAAGATAGGTCTCTTATCCCAATTTCACATTTTTCAATCTTGTAACTGTCTTTATGGTATATTAAGAAATAATCTATGCTTGAATAAATTTTAATGAGGTGATGAGAAACGTGTACTCGCTTCGTTTAGGATTTAGTTCTCTTCATACATCGATTAGCCTACTCCCAACTCTGCCAATAACCCTTTCAGCTAATTGTGGATTTCTGTATTCTACTGGCCGAACAGTTGAGTTGTGGGTTTATTCTAAAATTTAGGTCTCCTCCCCAAATCAAAAATACCTTCCCCCTCTGAAGTCATCAAATTAAACATTTGCCTGTAAAATATCCAGTCCGACCCTAGGGGTGCATATACATTGAGAATAGTGACCAATTCTCCCTCTAACCTCCCCTTAATTAAGTTAAACCTTCCCTGTTTGTGTGATGTTTGCTGAGTTTTTCCAAAAGTAACTTTTCCTGATATTACAATGGCCACTCTTCTCCTATGACCTGTTCTATAAGATGAGGCAATTACTTGATTAAATCCATTTCTTTTAAGCTTTTCATGCTCCTTTTCTGACAGGTGGGTCTCCTGCAGCAGAGCCACCCCCACCCCCTCTTTCTTAATTTTACCTTGTATCTTGGACCTTTAAATTGGGTTGAGTATCCCATTTACATTATATGATGTGTGGCAGGACAAGAATGGACCAAAACCAGAGTTCAGTGAAAACCCACTAAGGTGGGTGCTTTATTTTTCTCGGTGCAGCAAAACAGTGAGTGCAGCGGTGTAGGCCCCTCGTGGCGTGGCTGGTGTTGTCGGGTTGGGTCAGGTCTTGGGGAAATCAGCTGGGTAGGTGAGGGGTAATAGAGGGGCTCACCGGTGAAGTGGTTCAGGGAGGGAGCAGGAGACCTCGGGTTCCAGTGCAGCTGGGCAGGTCGATTGGCTCCAGTCCTCCTCGTGCTTGCTTTACGGACCGTCTGGGTGCAGAGAGTAAGGCAGTGGTTAGCTGAAGAGGCAAACTCAGACTCACTTTCCTTGGTCGGGGTGGCTCCTTTTGTCCTGGCCTGACGAGGGCCAACGGGAGGCAGCTTGAGGTGGTAATCAGTGGTTGCCAGCCGTGCCTTGTTGTGGCCTAGCTGCTTGGTCATGTGCTTAGGTTGACAAACACCACAGGAGGCAGGACTCCACCGGCCATGTCCTCTAGAGGGTGCTGAAGCGACCTTTGAAGGTGTGTACCCGGCATGGCAACGATTCAAGTGCCATTTGGCCACAGATGCTATCTTTAATATTTTTTTTCTGGGTTGCCATATTCGCTGATATTCCATCTCCTCCGTCCTATGCTTACCCCTATGCTACAAAATTGGCAAACCACCCTAAACAACCAATCACTGATGAACTTCCTTGCGTGGAGCCTGCATTTTAAGTCTGCTCTGAGGGATGTCCCCTTCCTCCTAGGGTAAGTGGGCCCTCTATGCTGTAGTCAGCTTTGTCCATGTGACCAACAGCTCAGAGAAAAACAAACAGAAAAAAATAAAAAAGAGCTACAGAAAAACAAAAGCCTCCCCAACTTTTTAATAAAATATGTAGAGGAAATCGCCCTTTTAAAATTAGGATAGTTAAGTAACCCAATACAACTTAAATTGGAAGTGTATTTTCTTCTCCCTCTAAACTTTCTTTTCCTCTGCATACTCCTTCTGCTTTCTCAATACCTCTGGGGCGTAGTCATGATCCAGAAGCACCTTCTTCCCAGAGGAATGTGCTTTTCTTTTAAGTAGAATATAATGAAAAAGTTATATAACAGAGTTTTTTTCATAAACCTTACCTGCAGCTTTAATAAAATAATTACTTGTGAAAATAACCAAAACCCGCTGGACACTTTGTGGGAACCTGTCATGTAGGACGACTTGAGTTGCACTCAAGGGCAGACAATAGGGAACAACAGGAACTGTTGAAACAGTAGTTTGATTGTTTTAATTTAGGACTCCATCGATCTGTTCCTGGGGAACTACGCTGTAGATGAAGCTGATTGGACCACCCCTTTGCGTGACCCCAAAGACTGGAAGTTCCTGACGGTAAGAAGGGCTCAGCAAGATAGACTAATAGATGTTTCTTTTCACAAAGTCTATATTTTGACTCTGGTCTTCTTTTTTAGTTGCCTATCATCATGGTGGTAGCATTCTCCATGTGCATCATTTGCCTGCTAATGGCTGGTAAGACAAACTGCATTAAAGGAATACCCACAAACGTTCCATCATAATTTCAGAGTCCGATTTTTGAGGCTGATACTGATTTTAGAGGAGAAACGGCCAATAAAGTTAAATATTCTTCAACATGTTAAATTATTTAACATGTTGAAGCTGAGTTCAAGTTGATATTGCTGTTATTGTTCTGTGCTGCTTGCCACAGTATTGTAAATCACAGCACACTCTGCTGGATAAACACTAATATATTACCACAAGCTTTTTTTCTGCATTATATACCGGAAAAACTGTTTTTATATCGGAGCATATTGGTTAAGATCTACTCTGATACGCATACAGTACTTACACATCTATGATATTATTTATTGGCCAGTATTATCTGCTTATCAATATATTGGTTCAGCTCTGGGTTATTTATCTTAAAATGAATCCCTATAGGGCTCAAAAATGTATGCACTATTTTTGAAATCCTCCCCCAATATTTTGGCAGTGGATGCAAAATTTGTTTTAAATTTCCTCTACTGACTCAGTATGACCAGCTGTCCCCTTTCAGGTGACACATGGAGTGAAACTCTGGCCTATGTTCTGTTCTGGGGAACAGCCAGTGTGGTGACGGGTGGCCTCATCCTCTTTAATGGACTGGACTTTGTAGATGCTCCCAAGCTGGTCCAGAAGGAGAAGCTGGACTGAATGTGTGTGTGTGGAAAGCAGCTAGGACCTGGCGAGCTCACCGCCTCCTCCTCTAGCTCTTCATCACTTCACCCCCAGCATCAGCAGGCCTGGAGCCTGTACTGACAGAGGGTGGAGTGGAGGAGGGTTGTGGACCCCAGGGCCGGCCTCGTGTACTACAATGGTGGAAAGACAGAGACTGGGAGTGCATGGGCCTGCTGCTGTCCACACTGCAGCGACTGTCATGTGGACAGGACCTGTCTGTCAACAGGTTTTAGTGGACACTGAACCTCTAGGATTTGTTCTTAATGGATGTCATTGTTCCTGATTTAATGGGAATGCTGTGGGACCTATGGGAAATTGCAGTTTGTCCCACTACATTCCCTTAATGGAAGCATAGGGATCAAAGGGAACAGCTATGAATTAATTACTGTATAATGTTTTGCCTATTGTCTTTTAATTTTTGCCAATATGTCTACCTATGTACAGATGTTCTTTCCTGAAACCTTAAAAACCTGCATTTTAAGGACCAGTATTGGGTCCACAAGGTTGTCTTGTTCCAAAGACTCCAAGAAATCCATCTATATTTTGCCACAATTTAATTTACATTGTATCCTAAATATCTATTGGCAACTTGAACAGTGCAGTTTTTATCACTTCATATAGCTGAGAAATCTTTCAGGTATGTATTTAATGTGTTAATGATTACATGGTCATCATGCACTGGTAGATAATAATATACAGCAAAAAACATCATATGGAGTTGATCAATGAAAAAGACACTGCAGAATGTAAATAATAGTGCAGAGGGAAGGCAGAAACTCCATGGTTTGTTCCTGTTAGTACCCTGTTCAGCACTACATGTAGGCTGTATGAATTGAAATTGAAAGATCTGGATATATTTGCCCATGACCTGGTAACATTTCTTCCAGTCAATCATCATGTGTTGAATTGTATCATTAAAACTGACTGTAAATGTAGGGATTATGGAACTTGCCACTTTGAGTTAGCATCTATTTATTAACCACAAAAAGTCATTTGTGTGCAGAAGTTTTTCAGGCTTTGTTTACTTAATCATTGCTCTCAAATGAGTCGTTTGTGAGGAGGAATAAACAGAACATAATGGTTAAACACTATTGTTTAACATTAACAATATAAAGGGATGTCAAAGATTATAAGTTGTTCAAGATGCTAAACCTAAAACACTATACATACAGAAACGTAGATACCTTGTTCTCAATTTGATGTGCATCTGTGCGGTCGCCATATTGGGGAGGTCAAGATACGCTAGTTAACACTACTGAGAGATACAGACTGCACTACAAAATTGACTAACTCACTTAATTCTGGACCCATTTTCATGGGATTTGGTTTGTTAAAATGTAGATTTCCATTCATACAGTATTATATTGTTATAAAGCCACCTGGTTGTTTGTCTGCAGTATAGCAGTGGCATACAGCAGCAGCCAATGAGCTATCTATGTTTCTAAACATCTATGTAAAACATTATCAAGTAATTACAGCAGTAGGAACTGGTTGGTCGCAGTTTGTTTCATCCAGAGCATTAGTGACTTGAAATTGGACACACAAGTCCAGCTTAATGAGCTCTACAAGGAAGCTTCCTGGACCATTTGTGTTCATAGATTTTTCTACTTTTTTTTATTTTGACTCCATCAACACCAAATCCGGTATTTCGGTATCATGGTGGGACTGAGATACACATTTCTATTATAAATTAGCAGATCAAAATACATGGCAGCCATATTAAAACAAATTGCGAAGGGCGGGGCTTATCAGAAAATTAGCCACAACTCATTAACCATTTTTTGGTAGATAGGGTTAAGGTTAGCTTTAGTTAGTCATTAAGAGGTCTACCCAAGCATTTTGAGCCAGACGACGGGGGGGCCACAAATGCCACAACCGCTTACCGGAAAAAATTGTGAATAGAATTTCAAAAATTTCAGTGTGCATGGTCGGGGGCAACTAAAGTCTGAAGCACTGTATGGATTAGTTGAAGTGGCCGTAGCTAATCACATGAGTGCTTGTAACTCAAGATGCCTTTGAGCATCACTGAAGACACTCTGACATTCTTCATTTATAAATGTTAACAGTACTGTTTAATGTTCTGTTCACTGCTATTTCTTTCCCTACACACTGTAATGGCAATTTTTAATGAGAAAAATCCACGTTGTCAAACCAAACTCATATTCTTATGTCTCATTGGTCAAATCTAAGCATGACAGGTGGGAGAACTTTAGGTATTGGACCACAACAATGAATCTACTGGGTGTGGAAAGACCTTGGATCCTAATGTTGATTTTTACAAATGAAGTGAAGGTATACCATAAAAGATTTTTGCCTTTGTGAACACGAAAGAAAACAAAAACAGTTGAGCTCATTCCAGACACAGAACTTAAAGGGTAGAAATAAAGTTAGTAACTTGCATTAATGGGACATGAGTGAGTGCTCAAAGAGAGGGGAAGAGAGTTGGTTAGCAGTGGTTAGCATTCTCCTCAAAGGCAAGATGTTTACAGTTAGACATTTATGTAATCTTTAATGCAGCATTAAAGAAATATTGTGAATCACTCAATCTAGTTGTCAAGACGTGATCACAGCAGAGGGCAAAACCCTCTCACCCAAACAAATTGAAGGAATACAGACCATTCCACGGCCTGAAACAAACAAGTAATGAGTTTTTGGGAATGATATCCTGCTGCAGACAGAGGATCCCAAATTGTGCTGAAATTAAGGCACCATTGGCATCAATGCATGATGGGAAAGGCCTCGCTGCAAAAGACATGCCAAACATCAAAGTTAAAATATGAATTGTCACTAACTCTGCTACTCTAGTTCAAACTCCAGGTGATGGACAGCTGCATGAACGTATTGTAACCCAAACAAATTGCTATCTGAAAATGTAAAAAAACACCTTGATTCAACCTTGATTCTATCTCACAGGGCAATGTGCTGACATAGCTGCGAAGGCCGCAGCCGAACAAAGTATTGGGAAGTACATGGAAAGGACCAAGTGTCAAAAGGGGTATGGTGAGGGAAATATAGAAATATAGTTCAAAGGTTCTCTGATTTTTCCCATAAATTTTGCCAAAGTTGTGTTATTTGTGTATGTCTAACAAACTGATTTCATTGAACTAACACCTAGTGAGGGAAAGAAATATTGTCTCATGATTGTTGATATGTTTTAAAGGTGCTAAAATCAAGGGATAATCTTTCATAAGTTCAGCACTGAAATATGTAGGCATGAGACAACATCGTGCCTAACAAAAAAGAGAAAATGGCACATTGGAAAACAAATTTGCAAAATGTTGCATAGGAACAGGTTTGACGTGGACAAAAAGCACTACTAATTGTTTTAATGCACCAGAGTAAGGAACAGAAGTGGTTTCAGCCCATTTCAAATCTTATTTGGGAGACCACTAAACACTGGGATTGGTCCTGTTTAAAAGTAAACTCCCTGACATTGGTCAATGGGAAGATGAATTGCTGTGTTATTGTGCAAACATGTTCCCTGTGCTTATATCCCGAAGCAGGTGAAAGAAGCCATACGGCTGCTGAGAAAAATTATACAAACAACACCAGGCGACGGGATTGTGATGAAGTTACTCCTCACAATGGAAACAGCAGTAAAGGTCCCTGAGAGACCAACTTGGATCCATGTCAGCCAATACAGACTCCCAGAGCCGACATCAACATCAAGTGTGCATCAAAATCAAGAAAGCTAAAGAATAGGGCAAAAAGGGAGATGCTACCAGCATCCCTGTTAGTCCAACCAAACCTGAGACAACGTGTCTGGGTAGACAGCTGCATCAAGCAAAGAAACCTGTCCAATGAGCGAGGGGTGAAACAGCGCCCTCCTCCACCAGTAGCATGCCAAGCTCCAACAAAATGATGTGCAGTGAAGCTCTGTAGGGCTGCAGTTATTGAATATTTTGGTAATCGAGTATTCTATCTAATATTCCATCGATTAATTGAGTAATTGGATAAAACATACTTTTGCTTAATTAAAGCCCAATTATAAATATACAATAGAAAACAAGACAGATCACTTAATAATAACAACCAATTTGTTTCCTTTTTAAGAAAAATTGACATTTATTTATTATACATATTATGCAAAGTAGTAAACCGTTTCAGTCAAAATTTCCAATAAAAATAAATAAAATTACTTCAAACTTAACATTAACATTATCGAGCTGTTATGGTCTCGCGGGTCAAGAAATGTTTACTGTATTGGCGGGTGGGTCATTAAGGATTAAATATGTCCAATACAACCTACTTATTAACAACACTGTTGGGTAAATCCACCTGCGACGTGGCATCACAAAAGCGTTAAATGCCAATGCCTTCATGAAAATAGCAATATGTGGTACAGTTTATTATTCTATTACTGTAAGTAGTTCTAGACTAGATTATTTTTTCATCCCTAAATTAATGCTTTCTTCTGTTGTGTCTTGTGATATAGGAACTATTTCTATTTTTAAGCACAGCCCGACATTCTTAAAGTTGCTCTTTACTGAGAAATAGTGCTCTTCTAATTCCTGGAGGTTCAATCCACACTTATTTAGTGATCCCAAATTCATTTATCCCCATTGTTGTTTGCTATAGCGATTGAGCCCCTTGCAGAAGCTATATGAGATATAACTGGAATTTCAATTGGTAGGAAATATCATAAAATAGCCTTATATGCTAATGATATATTGCTTTTTATAACTAATACAACAAAATCTATACCACCTGTTTTGGAAGTAATAAATCAATTTAGTACATTTTCAGGGTATAAAATAAAAAAAAATTTAAGTCGGAAGTCATGCCGCTAGGCAACTCTTTTCGGCCCATCTCTTGTCCATTTAAATGGTCACCCACAGGCTTCATATCTTGGGATTTCCATCACCCCATTATTAGAGGCAATGTACAAGGCCAACTTTGAACCTCTTGTAAAGCATATATGTGATGACTTGGACAGATGGATATCTCTTCCACTGTCAAGACTTCTTTATTACTTTCAAATGGCCCCTATTTTATTTAATAATAAAACAATTAAAAGGGTAAATGGCTGGATTAGTTCATTTATTTGGAACAGAAAGAAATCACGACTAAAAATGGCTAAGTTGCACATGTCTGTAGAGAAGGGAGGCTTAGCCGTCCCAAATATTAGGCTCTATCAGCTGGTCGGGGGTATGCTGAGCTCAACTCTGCTAGCAATATGAACTTAGAGTATCTTTGATGCAAATGGAATGCTGATTTCAATCTTACAAAAGATGAATCAACATGGTTGGAAATATGGTGGTTAGCTAGAGAGATCTCCATATGTAACAGAACTTGAGAGACTCAGTTTAGAATATTGCATCGCTTGCAGATCACACCACAGCTCAGACACAGGAGAGTTTGTCTGAAAAGTGTTCCAAATGTCAAGTAGAGGTGGGAAGCTATAGGCACTGTATGTGGACATGTATCCATATTGAGGAGTACTGAGGTAAAATTGTTAGTAAACTTAAATGCGCTTAGGTACAGTACTTCAGTAAATCTTCTTAGTAACATTCCACCACTAAAGCTAATCAACAGGAACATGAGGAATGTGTGCAGGGTGTACTTTTTGTAGCAGAACTGTAATGTTGAACATGTCATGTACACTTATCATGAATACCATGCTGTTCAGTTTGTGGGCAGGAATGTAGCATTATGTGTGAAAAGCTGCATCATTTTGATTCCACTGAACCCTGCTGTGTTGCAGGAGAAACAGACGGTATGTACATATGCTGTATGGTATTTGATTCCAACCTTTCCTCTTCTGTGTTTTCATATCTTTACCTACTCCCGCTACAGCTTTGCTGTTGCTTGTCCTTTACCTATCAGGCCAGGCTGCTCCCTTACAGTAGCCTACTGTTCATAGAAGAGGTGTTGTGCTCTTAAAAAGGGGAATAGTAACGGGAGAAGGATGAGGAAAACACACACGCAGCTTTTTCCTTCACTCGTCTGTATTAAATCTTATTTTAAACAATGCATACTTATTTTCAATTCAGTTTTATTTGTATAGTGCCAATTCATAACAGAAGTTATCTCAGGACACTTTTCAAATAGAGCAGGTCTAGACCCGAACTCCTTTTAACATTTACAGAGACCCAACAGTACCACCATGAGCAAGCACTTGGCAACGGGGGCAAGGAAAAACTGCCTTTAACAGGCAGAAACCTCGGACAGACCCTTCTAACAGGCAGAAACCTCACCTTCAAATAGAGCAGGTCTAGACCGAACTCCTTATAACATTTACAGAGACCCAACAAGTACCACCATGAGCAAGCACTTGGCAACGGGGGCAAGGAAAAACTGCCTTTAACAGGCAGAAACCTCGGACAGACCCTTCCACTTGGCGACGGGGGCAAGGAAAAACTGTCTTTTAACAGGCAGAAACCTCGGACAGACCCTTCGGCTCTAGGTGGGGCAAGGGAAAAGAGTACCACCATGAGCAAGCACTTGGCAACGGGGGCAAGGAAAAACTGCCTTTTAACAGGCAGTAACCTCGGACAGACCCTTCGGCTCTAGGTGGGTGGTCATCTGCCTTGACCAGTTGGGAGGGAGTCGGACAGACCCTTCGGCTCTAGGTGGGTGGTCATCTGCCTTGACCAGTTGGGAGAGAGAGGGAGAACAGACCCTTCAGCTCTAGGTGAGTGGTCGTCTGTTCTCGACCCGTTGGGGTGAGAGAGAGAGACAGACAGACAGACAGACAGACAGGTGCATAGCAACAACAGTATTGGTAAT
>JAGRRF010012897.1:329685-340742 GCA_019097615.1 Morone chrysops | reverse complement strand
ATACAATTTCACCACTAGATGGGAGAAATTCCTACACAATGTCCCTTTAAGGTTTTGTGGGTTATTTTTTTTCCATTCTGCTGCAGAAGAACAAAACAAAAATAGATATACAAATACATCAAGTAAAGTTTGTTAATTGTTTAATAAATGTATTTATAATAAATTTCAATAATTTAGTCACTGTTCATATACATAAATAAGTGCTCAGAATTTTAACTATGCTAATTAAAGAATGTTCATACTTTAAGGACCTGCAGAGTGAAGAAACCCATGTTCACATTACCCAAACACAAAGGTTGGTGAGATAAAGATCAGGGCAGCAGACAGAACCTCAGGCAGTGAGAAATACAGGGAGAGACAGGGTAAAGAAGTAGAGTTATAAGCTTAATGAGAGAAAAAGTGTAAGATGATGACACAGGGTAAAGTGCTCAAAATACACCATTTAACCCATTTAGACCTGGAACAGCATCCATGTCATTTCAGATGTTGCTAGATTATACATTGAAAAAAAATGTTTTTAGAACACTTAGGGCTAGGATCTAGAAGCCGTTTTTATAATCTGGATCAGGTCTGGCTGCCATGATCCCTGTTATCTTTAGTCCTGCTGTCCCCCCCCCTTTTTTCGGAAGGCCTTCAACAACGGATCTGTGAAATGATCCAGCTGGGACATGAAGGTGGACTTAGTGGTGATGCGGGTGAATTCAGCATTTACCTGAAACACTGAGTGATGCACAAGACAATCTAAAGCTGAAAAGAAGTGTATACAGACCACCACAGCGGTGTCACAGTGTGATTCTCAGGTCCTTAAATTAAATACACCATACCATAAAGCTAATCACACAAAGGATCACTAGTACTTTACCTCACTTGGCGTAAACAGAGCTGGCCATCTGTTTCGGAGCTGTGTGACGAAGGGCATCTCTGTGACAATTTCCTTTCTTCTATAGGCAAAGGTTCTTTCCATTTTCATTCTGATCTGTGGGTTTTTATTGGAGTTTCTTTGCTTATGCTCCAATACCAGAGCTTGCCTTTGGGCCTCAAGAGTTTCTGTTGTTTCACCCGTTCCAAGTCTTCGCTCTCAGGATACATTTTGTATTTGACTATTTCTTTTACCAACACGTCTAGAATGCCTGACCTAAGTCTGGTACTTGGACTCAGAGGAGTGCCATCTTTGCGATAGGCATCGTTGGCCTCAGCTAGCTGATGCTCTACCTCAACAGCAAACTGGGGTATAGTGAAGGTTTGGGGCCATGGCTGTGATCTAGAGGATGACCCTGAATTTGTGGATGACAGTGAAGTTGAGGATGAGGCAGAGGAAAGAATGTCTGTGTCTGATGCCAAGGACAAAGCATCATCTTCTCCTTGAAGCAGATGGCCTGATGGTCCTCGAAGTGTGAGGCATGGTAAGGTGCCATCGTGAGGGGTAGTGCCTGACTCATTTGTCAAGTAAATTACTTTCACTGTGCTCCTGTCTTATTAGGGAAGTGGATGACAAGTTCACAAAGTCATTGTCAAATCTTGCGTCTCTGAACTGCAGTCTAAAATTTCCCAACAAGTCATGCTGTCTTTTGATCTCTGCTTTAAGGTCTTCAAGCTCAGGTGGGATTCCATTGGGAAGATCTAAAACAACAACATTGTCTTCTCCAAGTACAACTCTTAGGACTGCAGTCATGTTGTATTTAATCTAAGAAAAACAAAGACAGGGTATTAATGAAATGGAAAATGTAATAACACAAATCTGGCCATCAGTTACGATATTTCAAATCCTAATTAAAATCCAATGACAATGTTTTGCTGTTTGCAGATGTGATATTCTTGGCAGTGACAAGGCAGCATAAGAAAAGTCATAATAAAGCAGAATGTGAGACAGAGAAAGAGAGACAGTAACATCTCGTAACAGACAGAGACAGACACAGAGAGAGACAGAGACAGACACACAGACAGAGACACAGACAGACAGAGAGACAGACAGAGATACACAGACATCTCAGAGTGTGCAAAATTAGCCAATTAGATCACAGAGATGTGATAGTGTCATGGGATCTTTAACATGAACATCAATTCAAGGTGAGCATCAAAGCCCATGAGACATTAATTGACCATGGCACCATGAAAAATAGAACTACACAGCATTAGGTTCCTAAAGAAAGTTACCCAAAAATGTCATGTGGCTACATGGCAACCCATTTCTCCTGCTACACAATTTGCAGTCATGTTCATTTACACAGTTATGGAGCTTATTCATTTTACCTCTAAAATATAGAAATCTTTTTAAAGTCACCATCCGCTTGGATCCAACTTCATAGTCAGCCAGAGGGTACTGGTCAGCAAGGTCCTTCCAACCAACCAATGCCACATGTCTCGTTGGCTCCAACTCAAAAACTTTTTGACAATGAGGCTTAAATCACCTTTTAAGATACAGAGCTGAATTACTTCTGAGAATTCTGGGAGGCCCCCGCAAGATCCATGCACAACTATCATGCCCTTTTTGTACTCAATGCCATTAATGGTGACACTATTAGCAAGGTTCACAGCAGTGACTTCAGGGTACTTCAGAGTGAGAATATGCACAACGTCTTCGTTTAGGACATCAATGGGGACCTTTGAGACTTGTGCTACTTTCAAGGGAGATTGTTCACTCTCAGGTATGTTCATATGATAGCCCACCATCAACTGATGTTTTTTGGCCAATGACAAATTTATGTTCCGGAGGTTCTTGCCTAACAATCTGCTTAAAAAAGCTGTGTTTTGCCTCATATCTCATGGTCCATAACTTCAGGTGAATGATCCTCATTTACATTACAGTTTGTCACTACTCCAACTTTTAAGTCGACTTATGAGATTTGAAAGAAGCATATATATTAGATTGATAAGAACAATTCTGATACATGCATGTGACAGCCTCAAAGCCCTTCAAGTGGGTGTAAATATGGGCAAAGTACTCTATCAGATGGTATGGCACTTCCTGGACACAAAAAGCATGTGTATATTTCTAACTCGGCACTTTTTGGTGAAACATGGGAATTACTTAAGTGAGTCTTCAGAGCATTCCACGTTTTGAATGAGCATTCATAGTATGTCCATGGATATGGGTGTCTCTAGCCAAAATGGCCATGTGCTAACTTATAGTGCCTCAGTAGCTCGTACCTTTTACGTACAGTTTCCGAACACTCTTTGCATCTCCACATAACCTAAAGAAAAAGAGGAAAGAGTAATGAATACATATTTAGCATATTTTGTTGCTTCTTTAGATATCTGAGGTAACTGCT
Organism: Morone chrysops; assembly: GCA_019097615.1. NCBI lineage: Eukaryota > Metazoa > Chordata > Actinopteri > Moronidae > Morone > Morone chrysops. The sequence goes on along the minus strand of JAGRRF010012897.1, from coordinate 337,473 downwards.
CCACTGTGGCCAAACACACTGAGAACCACTGTCCTACCATATCTAAAGCAATCACAAGTAATTAACTTGTGATTGATACTTACAACTACTACTTTTGAATCGCTGGCTTTTCACCCATCATAGAGTTCAGGAGGAGTACAGAACATGGAGGTTTAGTGTTCCAAGATGTATAAAACAGCCAATACATAATTCTACTGGCACTGCCTAAATAACATTTATTTATTTAGTGCAAGGTTTTTGTAACCTTCACTTAACACTAAAATTACTGTTGACAGGCCCAGTGGTTCTCAACTTATCAATTCCAAGGACCCCTAATTTAGACCTTTTTCATTATTTCAGTTCATTATATTTTACTTATATTAGGAGAAACATGGACCACAAACATTGATATACAGGTAAAACCCCAATCTTAACAAACATCCCCACCTAAAGCCTCATTTACACTTTACCGTACGGCTAACATCGCTGATATAACTTACTAAAGCAATGACAGACTCACCAGTCACACTTGAAGCTGCTTGCCTGACACCGTCACAAGGCGGGAAGCTATGTCGGGTCGCTCCACCGGAAGACCAGAGGAGACGACACGCGCATGCGAGGCTATAAATTAGCATTGAGTTGTTGCTACGCTAGCCGCTAGCCAGTAAAAACCGAGCCGATTAAAAACGTTTCAAAAATATCCCGCCCCCCAGTTCCTCCGTACACAAGTAATAATCACCATCTTATGTAGTTTATACATCGTTTTCATTAACGTTAGTATGGCTATGTTAATTAATGTACTTACCAGTAAATCGACGAAAGGTTGCAGGCGCACACCGTGCAGACAGGTAAATGGCAGAAATGGCCGCCGCTCTCTTCTTGCCGAGTGGTACTGCGCATGTGCGAGATGGACGGAAAACGCGTTGGGACAAACTTCATTTTTTAACGATTTTGAATATTCCCAAAACTTTTATTCTTATTTAGATGTTAGGTTAGTCTCTTGTTTTTAGTATTAAAAGTGAATTTATTTAGTATATTCAACATAAATACATTACATAAGGTTTACTACATTGATTTTCCATTTCTTAGAGTGCAGTGCAGCTAGACATGACATGTCATAGCAACCACTCTATGTACCGGTACTTCAGTTTTAACTGTCTGCTTTTGTGGTTATTTTTTTTTTGCTGGATAACATTTGTAGCATCTTAAAATAAGAATGAGGACAGCAAGAGGCATTTGGTAGTAGGGCTGCACAATTAATCAAAATATTTTTTGAAGTCCATTGCAGAAGCTGCAGTTTTTTGATAAAGGTAAAATGTGTGATAAACAGCATTATAATGAAGTACTGTAGTGCAGCAGAGATGTCCTGGCCTACAAATCTTACTCTCCAGATGTAAAAAACACATGTTTGTTTGGTACAGACCCCAACAAATGTCACATCGTGATTTTTACAGTTTCTTTCAGTGAAAATAAAAATTGTGATGCAAAAAAATGCTTATTCATACTAATCGGGAACCATAATGCAATTATAATATCAGCCCATTGGCTGTTAAAACTGGTGATGTGTCTTACGTTCTCAAGCCAGCCACTGGTGAGCTGAGTCGCAAGCAACGCCATTAGCCGGCTTGAGTTGGGCTTAGATGGGCCATTTCACGCTGCTGCAATTGTCCTACAGCATTCTAAAACTGTTTCCTCTCATCATGATCATCATCTTTTGGTCTGAACTGGGCATACAGTGCTTAAAAAAAAATACAGTTGGCCAGATGCTTTAATATACAGTATGTGCATACATTTGTCATCCTGTACATAGCCAATTGAGGGGGAAACACAGTACATAATGAATAATATCATGTCAATAATATCATGTCAAATGTAACATCCCATAATTAAAGTTCAGTGAATAGTTTACTTGTATTGCATCATCTACTGTGTGTGTGTCTGTGTGTGTGTGTGTGTGTGTGCAGGCAGTAGGATTCTGGAGAATGGCCTGCTGTTCAGAGAGCTACTGCAGACTCCAAACTTCAGAATCACAGTGGTAGATGATGCAGATACAGTGGAGCTGTGTGGCGCCCTGAAGGTACACACACTGTGACACAACCAAACTCACATACACACACAGAGCTAGTATAGCTAGCTCTAGTATAGGAATAGTGCAGCTTCGAGCAGCACCTTCAATGAATACTATTGTATAGGTACTTCACAAAGAAAAAAACTGGGAAAATCTACCCATAAGTATAAGTCACACTTTAATAAAGGCAACACCCTAACTGCATTGCACAATACGTATGTCATGCTTTTTTTAACTAGTGAAGTGTCTTTGAGTTCCTAGAAAAGCTCTCTATAAATAAAATGTATAATCATTATTACACCTCTTGATGTGGTCCAGGTCCACTTTTATAAGATGTTCTCATTATCTCAGGATAACATTATTTAAAGATCCCCTCCTACATGTATTACAACATATAAAAATAGTCTGCTTGGAACAATAATGTTTGTCTGATGCGTTTTTTTCCACAAAGAAAAATATAATTTCCACATTAAAATCCTTAAAAAGACACCTCATTAAAAAAAACCACAATCTCTGAATTTACATATGTTGCAAATTTCTAAGGTTTTCGTGCTGGACATAAGAAGTCTCCTACTTCACTGTAAAGTCCATTCTCAGTGTATGTGCACTGGTGGCTTCAAGTTTCTACATCACACTGTACAAGTTGCATACTGGACCAGGACTTTCAGCAGATAAACGTGAATATTTTCTTTCTAGTGTCAAAGTCTGCACATACATCATTCAAACATCACACTGTAGGAACAAGACACAGAATTTTGACAGGAGCGGGGCTGTCCAGTATAGTCAATGCTGCTGGTAGGTGTTGTAAGGATGCAGGATGACAACTGCTCAACCGGGCTAAAGCTTTGCTAAGGTGCTGGAAGTGTGTCCAAACTGAAAGTGAAGATTTCAGCACTCTCAGGTCTTTCAGTATACCCCTTTATTTAAAAGCTTTCAGTCTATCTGACCTTCCTCAGAGTATATGAAGGTCAATGTAGTTTTAAGAAAATTGCAGAATATGATATATTATTATTATATTATATCTAATGGTGAACTAGTGAACCCTGTTATGGATGCATTCAGGTTTTCTGTATGTGAATTTATGTGCTCTTTGTCTTCATGTTCGTATCAGAATATTGTCGCAGTGGGGGCAGGCTTCTGTGATGGGATGCAGTGTGGTGACAACACCAAGGCGGCTGTGATCCGTCTGGGGCTGATGGAGATGATAGCCTTCGCTAAACTCTTCTCTAAGAACGGCTCTATCTCCACAGCAACCTTTTTAGAGAGCTGCGGTGTGGCTGACCTCATCACTACATGCTATGGTGGCCGAAACCGACGAGTGGCAGAGGCCTTCTCTAAAACAGGGAAGGTAGGTGCACCGTCACCAGTGAAGGGACATACTGGTGGATCTAATGGACCTCCATTCTCTTTTTGCTGTGTCTCTGCTGTTGCTATTAAACAATGTCCACAGTGACACAGCCAACACCACAGAGCAACTAATGCCAGACCCACCCCCCACAGCCAAGACACAGCCAGATGTACAAACCCAGCTTAGCTTAGGCTGATATTTTGCTATGGTAACCAGGCAGCAATTTGTCCACGTTGGTAACATCGACAGTAAGCAAGTTAATGTTAGCCAGCTAAAACCACAGTATCAGAGTATATCTCACAAGGTTTGCAGTAATTAGGGCCCAAGCACTGACCGTGCAAAGGCCCTATTGTATCTGTAAGTAAACGCTAACTTATTGTCTTGGTCGCATAGCTGGGCGTCGCAAAATGGCTTAGCCATGCCCCCCAGAATCAGCCCCCAAAACACATATGACCAACATGTACGAAAATTGGTTCGCATGTGTACCATGATGGGACAAGCATTAAAGCCTCTTGGACCCATAACCCAAACCCAACAGGAAGTCGGCTATTTTGAACTTCGTGGTCATTTTGCGATTTAAACTAACTCCTCTTAGGGAATTTATCGGATCGACTTCAAATTTAAGCCCAATCTAAAGACATGATTAAAAGTTGTGCTACATTTGATAAGAGTTCCGCCCTGAACATGTCTACATAGATATCTGACTATTACAGGTATAGTGACAACTGGCAACAGGAAATAAGCAATGTGTGGCGATTTTGATCTTATTTACGTGAAATTTTCATTTTGTGGTCCGCACGTGTCACGCCGGCACGTGATGTGGCTGTAGCACACCCAGAGTTGCGTGGAGTGCAAGGGCCTGTTCATCTCTGCATTTAGCTTTAATGTTATCTTAGATTTTGGACTTTCTGTTGGACCCTGTGTTGTGGTGGGTGTTGGTCAATTGTAAACATAATGAACTCAATTTATAAGCTAACATTAGCTAGTGTTGTACTGTACACTGTAGGAACGCAGAGAGAGAAGGCGATAGAGTGTGCAAGTAAATGTCATTTCCATATCCTTGCATAGAAAACAGATAAATCAGTTCACTGGCAGCTGAGGAAGTTGTGAAAATCTAATTTTTTACGTTGCTTCAAAACCCGTTCACTTGTTGGCAATAAAAAGTGACTCATGCATGAAAGTAAAATCGTACATATGGAACCTACTTTGACTGACTACTTTCTTATGAATTTGTATTATATGATTTTCTCAACCACTCAGAGCATTGAACAGCTGGAGAAAGAGATGTTGAATGGTCAGAAGCTCCAGGGTCCTGCCACTGCAGCTGAGGTTTACCACATCCTCAAACAGAAGGGCCTTCTGGAAAAGTTTGTATAAAACTTTGTCTGTCTGTCCAGGTCTTTTTGGTATTTGAGGGTGTTGTGTTTGTCATTTTAGACCATTTCTCCAGTAATGTTTAGACTATAAAAAATATAAAATGTCATCTCTGTGTGTTAATTCATGAAGTGAGAACTTTTGTAGCCTTGGTCTGTGTGTGTGCTGATCCATTAATGCAAATCTGAAGTGTAAAAAACACAGGTCGTGTGGTTTTACCAGTTACTGCTGGAACTATTTCTTACTAAACAACAGTTTATCCAACTGCTGTACAGCTTCTCCACTGATTGCCAGACTAGTTCACAGGTACAACAAATCCCCAGCCAAGAAATCAGTTTTCTGACTCCTAGTTCTCCCAATGGTGTTCATGCAAGAATCATGAAACATGAAAGAAAACAACTAATGAGAGCCAGAAAAGATAGAAAGAGACTATGTTGATGACTTGAAGATAATAATCTCATTCCCACTGTCTGTATTTGATCACCTGGGAAAGAGACTAAACAATCAACTCTTTCTCGGCTCTGATTAGTTGTTTTCTTACAGGTACTCTGGATTTATATAAATTCCATTAGGAGCACTAAAAGGAACAATATTTTTTCACAGATTATCTGTCTCATGATACTGATTATCATCTCGATGCATATAACCTTTTAAAGTGGGTGAGGCCTCAACACAGCACATGTTTAATCATGCTTCTAATGTCTGCTCCTCCCATTCTCTTCCACTATCTTGTCTAATTGTATCCATCTCTTCACTGTCCTGTCTGAATGTATCCATCCTCTCTAGGTTCCCTCTGTTCACAGCAGTCTATCAGATTTGTTTTGAGGGGAAGCCGGTTCAAGAGATGATCTCCTGCCTGCACAGCCACCCAGAGCACATGTGATCACCCGGTGGGTCTCAAAGGGGGATGGGATTCACTCAAATGATTCTGAAATTCTGCAGTAGGTTCTGTACTTTTACTGTCTTGGGAATATCAGCCTTACCCAAAAGACTCTCAATTTTAGCTATTTGTCAGTATTAAGCAATTAAGTGAACAATGGAACTTTTTGCAGTATCAATAGACTGCAGTGTTATATCCCCATGCAGAAGAAAGTATGCAGTTGTCATGGTGTTTCTATAGCCGGTATAATGACAGAGCTGCCAGAGTGCTAGCATGGTGCGAGCAACTGCTAGAACCTGCACTCACACCACATGTTCACTGATGATGTTTTAGCAGTGCTACTCCTTTCTACTTAAACCAGCTCCATACTGTGGTAAAAAAGCACAAATTATTAAGCCATTATCTTATTTTTTATCCTTTTGATATTAATAATATTAATATGATGGTACTCAAAATGCTCACATTCTGTTGTTTTCAACCTGGACTAATTCTTATGATGTGTGAGATGTGGGCAAAGCAACATAACCTTTTCCAAAAAAAAACTGTCTCATTTACTACTGTCATGATATAGTTTAAGTTTCAGCAAATATGACAAAAAGTAATTTTTATAAAAGTAACCTAGGCAGTTTTTCCTTGCCGCTGTTGCCAAGTGCTTGCTCATGGTGGGAATTATTTGGTCTCCCTTAATCACTTGGTCCCTCAATCTATGTCATTTTATTCAAAAACACTATTAACACAGATTGTGATACATATTTTACTCTACTGTAGTGCATTCTAGGTGTTTCATTTGTGTTGCTTGTTTTATCAAAAAAAGGCAACTTTTGCAAATACATACATATATATATATAGTGTTATCGCGACTGATAGAGGGGCTAGATGAAGTTGACTCTCCAGGCTTATGTGCACACACGCACTCACGGTCACTTATACATGCGAATATGCAACACACCCCTGTAGAGTTTGGGAGCGGCTTTTTTCCCCTCCCCTCTCCTCTTGTTTTTTCTGTTTCTTGTACCCACCTTTCAAGTAATTTCCCCACGGGGATTATTAAAGTATTTCTGATTCTGATTCTGATTCTTATGTTTCACAATTTAACAAGATAGTGTAAAAAGGAGTGGTGGGCAACGATTAAAATCTTTTTCCATATTGAATTCAAAAGTAGTGTATTGCGCACTTACTTACAAGTACTGCCATATGATCAAAAGTGCAATAACATTTGGTTTGCATTTATACACAACTTTACACTTTAAACAAATAAGTTGCTTTTCATCAGCAGTATTCCCTTTACAGGATAGCAGTTAAAATAATTCTTCTCTAAGTGTGCTGACTTTATTTGAACTGTTCTACTGCTGTTCAACATGAATAAAATATGCCGCGCACATTCCAGCAAAATGTTTCTCTTCTGTTTTCATTAGTCAGAGCATGTGAATGCAGCTCCCACTGTCCATCAATATAATGCACTGTAACTAGTAACTAGTAGTCTCCAATGAGAGCAACAGTTGGTGCACGTTGTAACTTTGTCACTTTTGTAGTCCTCTCCTTTTCATACAACTCGTGCATTCTTCTTGTGATGGTGCGTCTTGAGCTAGGCTCATTGTCGGGTGTTAGAGTTGTCTAACTGTAATAGTTTAATCTATTAATGGTTATCAAAAATCAAAAGATAATAGAAAATTACTTTAATTAATATTAAAGTTCCTCGGGGCATCACCCTTAAATAAGGGAATGATAACCAATAATCGATCGATCAGTCTCATAAAAATTACACTAAACTATTAATTCAGAAATCAGATTTATTTATATATTAAATTAATAATTACCACCAATATCATTAAGAATAGCTACAGTGGGAGCTTTGGAGCTCTACATAGAAGAGGTTGGTATCACTCACTCTTACGAAATGAAATAGGCCAGCATATGTAAACACAAACATTAAATAACCAGATATAATAAAAACAGAGGAAAAATGCACAATATAAAATCTAACTTAAAGGAACTAAAGGAGTGTGTATGTGTGTGTGTGTTTATGGGGGTCATAAAAGGCTTATGTCCTGTGTCGTGAGAGACAGAGAGCAAAGAAAGGCGGGAGGTTTTGAATCCCTCTCCACAAAGACGATGTCTGTGTGAAGCATAACATTAAAC
>JAGRRF010012897.1:180372-190981 GCA_019097615.1 Morone chrysops | reverse complement strand
TTTGATTGTATTTGTTCATTAAATGAACAAGGTGGGATGTGTAGTAGAGAAATAATATTCATTATAGTTTCATATCCATGTTAGTCTTTTGAAAGAAAACCTGTACTCTTTGCCTGCCTTGGTGTAAACAATGTATCTCTCATAGTGAGTGAAAGTGCTGCGGCTCCCACTCAGGCACTGATAAGGCGGATATGGGAAACTTTCTTCAAACTTTGTGTAGATGAAGAAATCTTGAAAATCAATGCCATGTTCCTCTAAGAGTCTGATATCATATGATCCATACCTCAGACCCAGATTATTATGATGATTGTTATAGTTCTTATTGTCATTATTATTATTGTTGTTATTATTGTTATTATTGTTGTTATTATTATTATCATAATTATTGGTTTTATTAGTATTATTATTATCATTATCAACATCATTATTATTGTCATTATTATTAATATCATTTTTGTCATTATGATTATCATTAATATAATTTTAGTATTTTTACTGTTTGTCTGCCTGTTTTATGTTAATGTTTGTTTGTTGTTTGTTTTTAAGTAATTTGTTGTTCAATAAAAAAACAGTCTAGAGATCCCTTTAATTTTGATAACATTTAGAAAGTATCTCAGGTTACATTTGATTATGATAAATACACATTAAAATATAATATATTTATATATAAAATACTTTTTTCATCATTTAATGAATAATTAAGGTAATTTAATGTTTTGATAGGTAGTGAATCATTTCATCTGTTTGTGAAATGTGTCATTATTGTATTTCATAATTAGTAAAACCAAAGATTAAGTTCATTGTGTTTAAATCCGTGCATTTTGACACATTCATTATGGTTTCTTGTCCCTCTTCGGACACCGTATTAAATGAGTTGGACAGCCCACATTGAGGTCTGCGGGTCTGCGGACTCTTGCATGGGTTAAGACCTTCGCGTATAGATCGGATTGGAAAAAGGCGAAAGGAATGTCTCAAAATTACGTAAACGGAAGCAGGGATGAATGTGCGTGTTGGTTGATCTGCAAACGCAGATTAAACACTTCACACAGGAACGTAAGAGTCGCAAATGAAATTTCAAGACAGATGCACATGCGAGACGTGATATATTTTTTACAAATTAGTATGATTTAATTTGCAAGTTTCCAAACATTTGAATAAATCATTACCCCTTTGTGCAAATACCAATTTACAAGTCACAAATTTTGACTTTGCGTTTGCAAATTATATCATTGCGTTGTTTGCATATACGAATAATATTGAGACATATCTCTCTCCATACTGCTCTCCCTTCCTCTTCACCCTCTACACCACAGACTTCAACTACCACACAGTGTCTGCCATATTCAGAAATTTTCTGATGACTCTGCTGTGGTGGGGTGTATCAGCAGGGGTGATGAGATTGAGTACAAGACTGTGGTGGGTGATTTTGTCACATGGTGTGTGCCAAACCATCTGCAGCTCAATGTGACAAAGACTACTAAAGGCGGCAGAGGAAGTTATTCCTGCCTGTGTCCATCAAACTCTTTAACTCCTCCCTCAGAGTGTCATTAAACTGGTGCTGTTAATGTGTAATAAGTCGATTAAGGTGCACTACCCGGGTCAATATGCAGTACACTTGATTAATATGTCATTTTTATTTAATCCTTTTTTAATTATCTATAACTTCTGCAACACCACAATCTAAAATTCATAACTATTTAATTTCTGTCAGCACATACTGTGGAATATGTTTACAGTTACATTTACTTTGTATATAGGCTCTTATTATCTTATATCTATTAGGCTCTTATTATATTTATATTTCTACCTTTTCTGCTGCTTCAGTTCTCTCACTGGGTTAACAGCATTTCCTCTTTCTCACAACTTACTTGAGGTATCATCTTGAGAGTCAGTTGCATGGCGATGGCGATGGACGTTTCAGAATGAGAAGCCCCTATAACAGCCATGACTGGCCGGGCAGAGGCTGACGTGTGGCTCCCGCTGTGGCAGTCGGCTGGCTGAGTGAGGTTCTCTGTGGCTCTTAGAGCTGTGCTGACATCAGAGCAGGAGTCCAGGACCCGGTAGCCCAGAGTGATGTTAATATCAGCCAGCAGAGGGGATTTATTCATGATCTCTATGGCGTTGATCATAGTCAGTGCCCTCGCCAGACCTATATTTTGAAACCTATATGAACAGTACAGTGTCATCAGCAAATCATTCATACATTACAGTTGTGATACACTAATTGAGTTACTATTAGGACTTATATGACTTTCTTATAAGAATAAGACTAATACAAATCATTTCAAAACTTGTGCTGTTTTTGTTTTACAAACCAAGGCAGTAATTAGAATATATATTTGAGGGAACACCATAACATGCGACAGACAACCATGCACAAATCATTGCAATCATAATCATAATTAAACTTAACAAATTGCCATTATTATTACTACCAGTTCTAGTATTAGTGTACTGCAGTTTTGTGTGTGGTGTTGCCATAACATAGCTGTTGCTCGACTGCTGCTACAATCAATGTTTTATCCTGTTTTTCCTGTTGTTCCTGTTCCTATCCTTTTTTTCATTAGAGAAATATTGTACTTTTCACTCATCATTATATGATAGTAATATCTACTAGTAAATGTAATGGTAAATGGTAATGGATGGATGGTAAATGGACCTGTACTTGTATTGCGCCTTTCTAGTCTTCCGACCACTCAAAGCGCTTTTACACTACGTGCCACATTCACCCTTTCGCACACATTCACTCAGTGATGGCAAAGAAACTAACACATTCATACACATTCACACACTGATGCTATGCATCAGGAGCAATTTGGGGTTTCAATATCTTGCTACTGGATACTTCGACAAGTGGCAGGAGGAGCCGGGATCGGACCTTCCGATTGGAGGACGACCCACTCTGCCTCTGAGCCACAGTCGCCACTATGTAACAATCAAACATACCATAATTTTATGAAAAATAAGCCATAAGTTATTAGCATCATAGATTCAACTACCCAACAGTCGAAGAATAGTGTGGAGGCTAGTTTTTCCTCTTGTAAATTTTAGTGTGACTGAATTATCTTAACTCAAGGTTTACTTGAAAACTTCTTTCAGAGCTTTGAATCACATAAAATGTTTTTCATCTTTGGTTTGAGCAAAGTCCATGAATGAATGAAAAGCTTCAGATGTGGTTGAAAGATCCAGAAATTTAAGTTAGCAGGTGGATGTTAAAATGTGGCAGAGGCATCTAAAAACGTTATTTCTGACTGCAGCTGAAACTACGGTGGTTGCGAAACTTGTGAAAAGAATATACCTAAACCAGTGTTAGTTTGGCTTTTAAACATGGCAGATGGAATGGAAGGCTACCTGCGGTGTCTGTAGCTAAAAATATGTCATTCTAACATAGCGAAAGCACAGCGACTCTTATTTTCAGTTGATTATACACTAATGAAAACATACCTATGAATATTATATTCCGTTTCTGACAATAGACCCTGTTACACACTGGACCTTAAGAACAATCTTTAAAAATCTCCTGTATGACATGTTTTAAGATATTTAAACAAATAGTGTGCTAAGACTGCCCTATCATGTTTCTACAGTAGCCCAGAATAGACAAACCAAACAGTGGCTCTGATAGGATGTTTTGCATCCACTGTTCTTCTCTTCTGTGCTTTGAAAAGGGAGGTTGAAGCCAGGGAATTGCATCTACACCACTAGATGCCTTTAAATCCTACACACTGATCTCTTACGTAAAACTTCCTTTGACCACATGAATAGCATGTTATTTTGTCTCTTACAGGACTGAACTGTATGCTTAACTTTGTTAACACTCAAAGGAGACCTTTCTGGAGTTTGGGTGATTCATCCAAAGAGTCAAGGTTAAAACTTGAAATGTGAAGCTGAAAAAGTACAACAGAAAAATAACCTGGCTGTTTATTGTGATGTCATTCATATTAGGTTGAATGATCTCACCTGATACATCGCTGTATGTGGGGTCCAGAGAAAGTGTTGTCTTTGTCTACGTCTTCGTGAATGGGAAAGATCCCTCCAATGATGATATCTCCTGGAGCTGTAGCTTTCAGCACTCTGGTGCTATTTTCACTGGCATGTCCTGTTTCCAGAATATTGAGGAAAAGTGCTGTGTGCAAATAGATTAGAAGAGCAGCCTGGGCCATACTACTTTCTCCTCTGCTCCTCTGTGTCTGCTTGCTATGCTCTTTCCCTCTCTCACCAGCCTCTCTGTGGTTCTTTGCCTCCAGCAGGGTGATACTCGCCTTCTTAAGCATCTTCACAAAAATAAAAGAGAATTTCCCCCTTGCTTCCTCCTTCACAGGTTACTATTCTCATATTCTCCCCTGCAGCCCTGCCCACTTCTTCATGAGTGACAGCAGGCTGAGTCACCGTTCTGCTGAAGACACATCCTTCATAATTGTTGTTGCACTTGAGCAGTTTTTGACTCTCGTTGTTTGAAAATATTATTTTGGGACACCACACCTATCACAACATGCATGAACACACACTGTATACACATACACACACACACACACACATAGACACAGACACACACAGTCTTTTTTTTTTTACAGCAGTTTTAATTACAGCAGTAACAATTAGATTGATTCACATAAAATTAATTGCTTATGATAATCAATTCATTGTAAATTGTTTTTATTGTACATCAGCTATTTTGACAAGTATTGTAATAATTTTGGATAATACTGGATGAAAATTAAACTTAAGTGGTAACAATTGTATAAAGAAGATGCAATTACATTAGTCTTACTTTATTTGGATAAATTATGTTACACACATTATAAATAAGTTTGGAGAAATGCTGCAAGTGAGTAATGTTTATTATATTATGTAATATATATTATATATATTATACTCATTACTATTTTAAGTTCAATTAACTGAATGTAATTGATACAAGCAACTTCCCAAGTTGTCTTAACAATACATACTTGAGGTATCACTTTTCAGATTCAACTGACTGAATACTGCCTGTTTTTGATCAGAGAATGAGAATTGGGAAGACTTGGTAAACTTGGTAAACGTCAAGGCCCCTATAGGTTTCTGTCTGTTAAAAGGAAGTTTTTTTTTTAAAAAGGAGACTTTTTTAGATCATTTTCTAGACAAGTTATAGCTATATAAATTAATTAAAACATTTATTTGAATTGAATCCAAATCCTGAGTTTGGTTTGTCAATTCTAGAAACATGGCGGTTTAACAAGGTGGACTCATGAAGGAGGGCGACGTTGGAATCTGTAGATAAAAGTGTGTCATTCTAAGGTAATGAAAACAGAACGATTCTTATATTCAGGTGATTTTATGCTAATGAGAACATTTAACTTTATTATTATATTCCATTTATGACAATAGATCCTCCTAAATGTTACACACTGGACCTTTAAGGCATTATGTTTCCTCAGACAGTTCCAGCTGAACTGTTTTACAGTAAAGGTTTAGGTTAGGTTGGGTTTTTTGACATTAAATAAAGTGTTAACAAATAACACAAGAACAACATTGTCTGTACCATAACGTTATTACAGGAAAGAAGGAGGAGAATGCTCATACCAGCTCTACCACTCCGCTAGGTGGCAGCACCGTAATAAAAACACTCTCAGTGGCACAGGCGCACAGGATCCGACTGTCCGGAAATGAAAATAAATTCAGTGACGGAAGAAGAAAGATGGAGGCGGCAGTGTTCATTCTGTCACTGGTGGACTGCTGTGCACTGATTTTCCTCTCGGTCTACTTTGTATCCTTTTCTTCTCTGTGTTTTAAGCTGCTTGTCGAGTTTACCCGCCAAAGCGGCTGGCTAGCAGAAAGCCCTGAAGAATGCCTTTTTTTCTGTTAGTATGTTACATTAATGCTAAGTGGCTAACCGGTTAGCCGCCTTGTTACAAGTGTCAGTGACACGCTAGCGTGGATTCAGTTCGCTGGAAGCTTGTTTTAACCGTACGACAGTGTGTGGTCACATAAAGACATAACAGAAAGCTACATGGACAGATTGAAATCGGGACAGCGGGACATAAGAAAGTGTTGTCTTCAGCTGGCTAACTACTGCCACTAAGAGCCGAGATATGGGACTAAATGTTACCTTGTCAGCAAATGTGTCTTTAACAACATTACTATAATAACTGTAATAACTATTTCAACTACTGTCTTCAAACAGTATGCCACTAGCATTTTACATGTACGTGAAGTAGTAAGGTAAACACAGGTGATACAATGGTTTTAATTAATATTCTGTTCCATTCAGTCAAACAGAGTCAGGCTCTTGTTATTGTTGTTATTGTTGTTATTGTGCATGTTGGCTCACTGGAAATGATCCGATGATCTAAATGGAATTTAGAGCCTTAAAGCTGCAGTAGTTTTGCTGATACTTTCACTATATTCAGACAGAAGTACATGAGAGCAATAATCTGTGAATCAACAATCAAATTGTTTTTTTCCACCAATTAATAAAATAAGATATTCCCACAATAGTCCCACAATGGGGAAATTCCAATCTTACAGCAGCAAAGTGGATAGAGAAAAAAAACAGTATAAGAACAGTGTGAAAAAAATAATATCATATAATAATAACACTGTACAAGAGAGAAAAAACAGTAAAAACCACAACAGATAACACAATAACACAAATACTAGGACAGGATGCAGCCTTTCATTAGTACCTGTGTTTTTCCCACTATTTCAAGTCAAAATTAGAGATTACCCTCTTTTACATCTTTCTAGATAACGTTTTTACAACATATTTACAACTATTGAAAACTTAAAACTCAAAACTCATAAATTGTCAAAAACCTCTTTTTTGATTTGTACATTTCAAGTTTAGTCCAGCACGTTTATTGTATTTTTTTGTTGTACAATTGAATTTATTTTTTTTATTTTTAAAATATGAAATATACATTAATTGCTCATTATATAGTTTATTGTTAATGTCATGTTTGCTATGCTGGCACATCTTTTGAATGCTTCCCTTTGGTGTTCTCGGCGTGATAAATCAAAGTGACTCTTCGTTTGCAGTCAAGTATCAGATGGAATAAAACAAATACACTAAAATATGAATAATCTGGTGAATTAGATTGGGTGTAAAACACAAACAGCTACCTGTATCCTTTTTCTGGAAGTTTTCGGTGTCGGTGTCACTGTCACTGTCAGTGTGTATGATCAGTGCTTAAAGGTTTGGTGGTTGTCCAGTTCATCAGTTTTCTTTGTTCAACATTTGTAAGGTTGTGGCGCTTTGACTTAAAACTCAGATTATCACACTGTCTGATCTAGAATGTGACTACATCAATGCTAGAGCCTGCTGCTCCAAGCTCAACAAAGTAAGTCATACATGGTTGCAACCATCAGTCCATCAATTAGTTGTCAACCTTTATATATAATAATAATCCCCAACTGTTCTGATAATGGATTCATCGATGAGTCATTTCTTAAGAAACAAATAATCTGATTTCAGATGCTCATTTGGAATATTTTCTGCTTTCTTTAGCCCTCTGTGACTAAACTGAATATCTTAGAGGAGACATTTACACACACATACATCAGAATTGTTTTGTGTATGATGCCTTTTATTTGTGGTGCCTTTTTACTATGTATGTATATGTAATATGTATGTATTATATGATAGTGGCTATTTGCTCATTATAGATGCCGTAGAGAAAGGTCATTACTATTCTGATCTATGATTTCTGATATTGTGTGTGATATTGTGTTTGCAGTGGGTGATTCCAGAGATGGTTGGCCAGTGTCTTTCCACCATGCTCATGCTGGTCTCCATGCACTGGTTCATCTTCCTCCTCAACCTGCCTGTAGCAGTGTGGAACATTTATAGGTATGTTAATACAGCCGCAGTACGACAACACACGCTGTCAGGCAGTAGAAATGTAGCTATACAGTTTTTATGGCAGTAGCTATTTCTCTAACAGTTCTGGGTGAATCAGGCCATTGAAAGCAATCAATGAGCACTTCATCTAGCCATCTCCTGCTGTGCTTGGTGCGCTGATCTTATTGGGTGTACTCTCTCTCCCCCGGTTGTCCCTGCAGATACGCAAAGGTTCCGATGGGAAACATGGGTGTGTTTGACCCCACTGAGATCCACAACCGAGGTCAGCTCAAGTCCCACATGAAGGAGGCCATGATCAAACTGGGTTACCACCTGCTCTGCTTCTTCATTTATCTGTACAGGTGAGAGCAGCAGCATCTACACACACCCACTCACTGATATTTACACACTGTCTGCAGCCTCTTAAAATGTCTGACATATGACTTTGACAGGTCTTAAAATGGAATACATTTCTAAAATTAATATTACTTTTTAATAAAGTGTAAATTTTAATTTACAGTGTCTTCTAATTGTTTTTGGGAATAATGTGCACTAACTACAGCTACAACTACAAAACAGGCTAGGACACCTTGGAAACAGTATGTTTCCATGGTGTCCTAGCCTTTCTGAATGAAAGATACAATGCTGCTTTATTCCTGCCATATTTTCCAAATGGGGAGAACAGGAAAACGGCCGTGCCAAATATTTGGAAGTAAAGCTTCAATCCATTTTTTTTTCACGTATTTGTTGTAGGTTGCAAATGAAACCAAATGCAAACAACTTATAGCTCTTTCAGTTGAATTGATACTGTTAGTGTTATTACAGTATATCATTTGGATGGAACTACCAGTGCTAGTGGCTTTGCAGTCTTCTTTTTGCCTCCAGTTTGTTGACACTTCTTTTCATCAAGTTTATCTTATCCACTCTACAAGCTTGTTACTGCGGCATGTCTCTGTACCTCTGCCACTATTTTAAAAAGGAAATGCAATACTAAATCCCTATAGTGCCACTTTAATATCTATTATTTTTAGGTCATTTAAATCACCTACTTTGGGCAAAAGCAAGTACCATTGTGGCTCAGAGGCAGAGTGGGTTGTCCACTGTTAGATCCCGAGTAACCCCCGTATAGGTGGTAGCGGACCAGCTCTCCGTTTAAAGGGTCCGAGCCTCTTACCTGTGGGTATTACCCTGCCAGGTTCAGAAGAGGACTGTTTAAGCTGGTGGTGAGGAGACACGCCAAGCTTCTAACTGCCTTCAACCGAACGTCTACCCTGCTCACTCTAGTGCAGCACCTGACAGAATAGCCCTAGGGTCAAATACCACACTAGTCTCATCAGTTCACGGTAGCTCTCCTCTTATTGATCTGTGCACTTGGTAGTTGCTAGTACTATTTTTAGTGGCTTGGACAGTAAGCCCCAAGGGTCTGTTTAATTTATTTGGCTAGAGTAACCTGTTAGAACCTTCTAGATGTTAAACACACTACCTAATAATTATTGCCTGGTGATATACCATATATCCAATGTCCACAATTTATTCTTTAACTTCATTTGTTATTTTTTATTGCAAGATTCAGCAAGGGCTAGCATGCAGCATAAATTGATTCAAAATTGATTATTCACATCTACTGATAAAGATCAATTATCTCTGATATTAAAAATAATTGTTTAAATTTCAAACCCTGATAAGAAGGCTGTAGCTGAAAGGTTAAAGTCCAATTTAAGGAAAAAAAGGAAGGGGTGTATGGCCATACAGTCTTTCCTTGCTTGCTGTACTGTTGGTTGTTGTTGAAACTCCCGACGTTGTCCAAAGTCTCTGACCAGTGCAGTCTTTGATGGCAGGGTGAACAAAAACACAGACAGATGCAGAAAAACTAATCCATGCATTTGTTACTTCAAGGCTGGATTACTGCAACTTGTTATCAGGCTGCCCTAATAAGTCCATTAAGACTAGGGATGTAACGGTACCTCACGGTTATAGTGACCAAAATTATCACGGTTTTCGGTATTATCGCGGTATTTTGTGTGTTCAATATGTTCAGAAAGCACTGATAGGCCTACACAAGCTGAAATAGTTTCAAAAAGTGTAACAGTGTTTATTATATTACAAAACCTTATCAAAAGCATCAAAATGTAACAAATTATCTTCAATCAACTGTCCCTCAGCATTCTTATTGGGGAACGGTAAAAATATCGATTCATCAATGCATTGCAATATATTTTTTCCCACTTCAATATCGATTCATTAAATCTTCTGAATGGATTAAAGCCCCTGGCCAGTGGGGACGCGATGAGCAACACCATTGTGCGATTGGCGTTGTACGCACTCGACCACACAACAACAACAACAACAACAACAACAAAGCAACCGAAGCAGGTAGCGACAGTGTTAGACCAGCGCCTTCAACTTGCAGATGCTCTGCAGCAACCCGCAGTTAAACCTGTGGATTCAAAACAGACACAACTAGACAGATCCTTCCTTTGCAAACTGCCACCAAACTCTGCCCGCGCACAGAAGATAACGGAGTCTGTGGCCGTCTTCATATGTAAGGACCTACGACCGTACAGAGTCAGGGAAAACGGCACGCACGTTGTCTTCAGGAAACTCGAATGACGCTGGGAAGGATTAAACACACGGTTTCAACACCGTGGTAATCAACCGTGATAATAATGATATTCTCTCTCTCTCTCCCAACTGGTCAAGGCAGACGACCACCCACCTAGAGCCTAGAGTTTTTCCTTGCCCCCGTTGCCAAGTGCTTGCTCATGGTGGTACTGTTGGGTCTCTGTA
>JAGRRF010012897.1:161804-180194 GCA_019097615.1 Morone chrysops | reverse complement strand
CAAAAGAGTTACTAGTTACTCAACACTTCAACATGATTTTCTCTCTCGACCTTACTTTCCATAGTTCTATCTTACTACTATGCATTTATACTTATTAATTATCAAATAATCAGTTACAATCATATATAATCATGTTTCCTTTCATTGTTACATATTTCATTTTGTAATATAGAATCAACTTCAATCATTCTACATCTTTTGGTTATTATAATCTCTGTGCATTGCGTTATTCAGATGGAGAGTCCCTAAAGCTCTGTTATATTCTTTCTCCATTACTCAATGGAAAGTCCTTTGCTTTCCAAAGTGGTTTTAGCGGGTCAGGGATCTCAACACTACTTGACACCACTAATCGGAAGGTTGTTGGTTCGATCCCTGGCTCCTCCTGTCACATGTCAAAGTATCCTTGAGCAAGATACTGAACCCCAGTGCTGTGTCATCACTGAGTGAATGTGTGTGAAAGGGTGAATGTGACATGTAGTGTAAAAGCGCTTTGAGAAAGGTGCTGTACAAGTACAGGTCCAATTACCATTAATAGGTCTGTTTCCTGCAGTATGACAGCAGAACTGTGACAAATATTTGAAAACATTTGGGAAAATAGGCTAAATGACCTTTTTCCAGTAGATTATTTTATTATTGACTTAATTTACTACTTAACTCACAAACTACTTTAATCTGCTCACCTTGCTTTTTCCTTCATTCACCCAACAAACAACTCGCATTTTCAATGTTTTCACCCACAATTCAGTTTTTATATGAGCAGGTGAGGTGTGTGTGAGGAGGCTCATTGTTAATGATGTAGCTGATTGAACCATTGTGGTACACAATGACATCAGCACTGCTGTTAAATATTCACTGTGTCAAAGAACCCACCTCTCTCAGTTTCTTTGCAGAGCTTGGGCAGTTGTCATTAGACAGTACAGGAGGGTAGAAATGGTAAATGGACTTGTACTTGTATAGCGCCTTTCTAGTCTTCCGACCACTCAAAGCGCTTTTACACTACGTGCCACATTCACCCTTTCGCACACATTCACTCAGTGATGGCAAAGTCATCAATATTAGGGGACGACCCGCTCTGCCTCTGAGCCACAGCTGCCAAGGTGGGCTGCCACAGTCTAATTTAGTCTAATTAATGGGACAGTGGTAATTGAAACCTGCAGAAACCCTAATGTAAGGAAACGTTTAGAAAGCAGCATACACTGTATAATTATTTATTAACACAGATCTTTCTCCTCTGTTTCTCCAGCATGATCCTGGCTCTGATCAATGACTGAAACACCCAGCAAGCTCTCAGGCCCTCTCCAGGCAGTGCTGTGTCCCCCTCACATCCTGCTCCTCTACTGTATGCATACAATCTTTCAGAACAGCACATCGCTGCAGTCTTAAAGAGTATTGACTTTGATCCAATATGTATATTTAAACATTAACACTCCAGTACCATCACGACAAAATCTCCTCCAACTGCTGTGTTATTGTGATGTGGACTGTAATTTATATGATTCCAACTGTGTCTGCAGCAGTGAGTCAGTAACAGCTTCCAGTGACTGTAAGAAGAATATGTTACCAAGCACAAAACTGAGTCAGAGCATGGTCTTGGGAAAAGGCCATTATTGTCTCAAAGAGCTGCACGGTATGCTAAAACAATAATTTTCCAAATATTCAGTCATTTTTTTCTGGCAGATATTACGACAACTATTAAAACCCGGATTTGTTGGGCTCTGTACCAAACAAGCAAACAGTATGTCACTATAATGCTGTTTGTTTCACATTTGACCTTTATTCATTACTCAAGCTGTTCTATATCAGTGAACACTCAGCTGACTCAACATGTTGAATTGGGGGGGCTCTGTGATTGGCCAGTCAGTTGTGCGTTTCGCCTTTTTTTTTTCCACTAGTCTTGTTTAATACTTTATAGTTGCAACCCTTACAATGAGATGATGAAATGTTTGACTCCTCGCTGTTCTTTGGTCGAGACCACAGGCAAGGTGTTTCCTCTTGCACAGGCACAGTGCATACAGATATATGATATAAGTTAACATATCAGTTAAATCCAACTTTAAAGCTGCAGTCGGTAACTTATATAAAAACAGCTTTTTGAAATTTGCTGACACTTCCTGACAGTAAAACATGAGACAGATAATCTGTGAACAAAAGCTTCCTCTGGCTCCTCCTAGTGCTCGTAATGGTATTTGCAAGAATCCACTGTGGCTGAATGAAAGCAACCAATCTTACTCAGAATCTGTCAATCATTCAATCTTAGTTACCGACTGCAGCTTTAAGTAATAATAACTTAAGTTACAATAAAAACAATCAACAAAAGGTAAATCAAATCTAACAAAGTCCCTACAAGGAGCTTTCATTTTGTGTTGGTTCTGGCGGCCCCTGATTTCAAGGGGAATCTGACCTGGTAGCAGGAATTAAGAATAACTACATAGAAATAGCCATAGTCTTCTCACTAATGTTTGTTTAAGTAGATCATATGTGGGCCTTCAGTATTTAACTGAGAAGTAAAAGAGGTTACAGCAGTGGAGAGCACTGCCATAGGTGTACAGCTGAGTTTATCTGGTGACTCACATCCTTGTCATCATCCCCTCTGTCTTACCTGTCTGTGTGCCATGGTCTTGCTGTCTTTCTGTTATTGCTCCTACATGTCCTGAACTCCTGCTGCTTTCACATGAAGCTTACATAACGTTCTGTTTGGTAGAAGGATCAAAGTGTTCTAAACAACATGTTGAAACCAGTGGCTTGTGATGGTACTGCAGCATAAAACTCTTGTTCTGAGACCTTATATGCATACTGTATGTGACCTGCCAGACTGAGACAGACACACACACACACACACACACACACACACACACACACACACACACACACACACACAAAGCTACAGTCATATTTGCCTCAGTATGTGTATCATTAATTGTGATAGTCTGATCAGTCAGGTACGGCACAGAGTGAAAGACAATCACACACAGACACACACAGTGTTTTGCCATATAAACGGTTGTTCTATTCAGTCTGAAATCATGATACTGTGTGTAAGTTCTGATGTTGTATTCTGACAGTAAGAATTTGAATCATGCTCTGATGTTTACTGACTTAAGCATCGAACACACACCGCATATTAAAGTCTGACATTCCCTGTTTGCCTGTCTGGGAACAGTGATGTGTGTGTGCACTCCTACACTGTTATGTGTTACAGCCTTTTGTGTGAGCCATGTGCAGGTATTCTGGAGCCATTTCTCTCTTCAGTGTGGGTGAACTGGGAGGACTGCTGGTGAACAAACTCATGTCTGATATCACACTAAACTGTCGTACACAGTGTTAAGTTTCTGTTTTTGGAAGGAAGTGTGGTGTTTCATAAATAAAAATCAAAGGCAAGTTTTTTGTCTTTATTGGATTTTTAATGAGTGAGTTCTAAAGAAGTGCTAACTTTGCAGCTCTTCACTGTGAAACAATCTTTGAATTGAGACAGGATGGAAGGATAAATGTTTAATCATCTTTTAGAAGTGGAGTTGAGGTAACACCTCTATCGTGTTTCATTTAGCTGTAACTCCTGAATCTTTAATTCTTTCTTCGTGTAGCATTGATCTGAAATCTTTGGCAACTATTAGAGAAGTCACTGTGGCTGTTTTGTTCCTTATGTTTTCCTCAATCCCCAAATGTAATGGGGATTTTTTTTTCATTTATGAGAACAAAAAGCTGAAAACAACCTTTCTAGCTGAGTACTATATACTGTACATGCAAAATGCTAAGGAATTAAATACATTAGCTTGTTAAAATTTAAATGGACATTTTCAAAAACAAAATCAACACATATAGGTAAGAAGGGGCTGTGGCTCAGAGGTAGAACGGGTCGTCCACTAATCAGATCCCTGGCTCCTCTCGCTGCATGTCGAAGTGTCCTTGAGCAAGACACTCAACCCCAATTTTCATGCATTTTATGGCCACCATAGTTTCTCCCTTCCACTTTGAAGAGGAGTGAAGTGAGAGGATTTCAATCTGCAACTACACCACTATATGCTACTAAATCCTACACACTGGACCTTTAATAGAAAAAAAGTAAACATGCTAATATTATATTTACTTTTGTATATAAATGGATGTTTAAAAGTCAACTTACTCTTCCTCTGTCACCCCAGTTTGGTGTCAAATTTAACACATGAATTAAAATAATGAAAATAACATCATTTAATGATCTGTTATAGCTACACTTAGATCCAGATAGGCTTAAGTTCAATAAAAACGACGTTTTTTAACAGTGTATTGATTTCTAATGCCACCTCTAGGTATTTCTATTCAGTGCTTTACTAATGTGCTAAAGTTTTTGAGTTCTTAATACTAATTACTTAATTTGGGGGCTTTTCCATGCAAATATTAATATATGTGATTGTTTGTGATTAAATCAGCCAATATTTGTGCCACGCCTTAAAGTCTCCACCTTAAAGACACCCCATGATCAAGACATAAAAAGTACAGATCAAGTGAGGGACATTTCAAAGTAAAGCACATTTTAAAACCCTGAATGCTTTATTTAAAATATGCATACATATCACTTCTCCTACAGAACAATACAGAACAGTACAATCACTTTTTGTAATAACACATTTAAAATGTAAAATGGTTTCTGGCAACAACTGCCTGCAAGCAAACAAAAGTTCCTACTTTGGCTTCTTACAGCGAGAAGAGAAAAAAAGAGAAGCCTGAAATACTCAAGAAACAAACTAAAGAAAATCGCAGAGGCAGAAACTAGAACACCACATCTGTGTCTGAATCAAGTGTGTGTGTGTGACATCTATCGTTATTTTGCTAGTGTGTTTGTTCTGTGATGGCAGAGTTTGAAGCTGGTGATGGCTATGATGTTGTCTGGGCAGATAAACAGGGTTCCCACTGTCCTGACAGTTCTGCAGCTATTGTCCAGGACAAGAATGCTTTTGGAAAAATAACTCTAATAAAGTTCTAAATAGAATCTGTAGAAGCAGTTTGAAAAAAGCAGGCTGAAATGTGACTTTGGCTGCATTGCAGTTCGTAAATCTGAGAACCAATTTCCTGTGGTAGCAGTTGTGAGTTTAAACTTGCAGCTTTATATTACAACAGTAGTGCAGTCATTTGGTATGAAGTTGTCAGAGAGTAGCTGTTTGAAACTGACAGGTAAAAAACAGGCGTGGGAACCCTGTGAAACATCCTGTCTGCCGTTTGTACATAGCCTCAGAATACATGCCAGAACATACAAATATACAGCACATTACATAGAACATCATTTCAGGCAAGATTGTTCTTTTGACTCTCTGAAAGGAAACACTTTGTAGAAGCTCATAATAAGTTTGTTACACTTGTGTACAAATGTGTTACCCACTGATTGTTAAAGATACACTCTATCATTCTGTTACTCAGTGTCCTGTGTCATAAGGCTGGCAATTCTTTTTTTTTTTAGTAATGAACAAATCTCATGTACTGACCAAAAAACAATGAATGTATATAACTAACTAAGTACTGTGCCTGTATCAAAGCCTGATGTAGCTTATTTGTCTGTTTGTAGGCTAATTACTAATAAATATCAGTAATTATATTACAGTTACCCCCCAAAACATAATTAGATATAACCTTCATTTTGTTGGAACCCTCCTATTGATTTGAAATCAGACCAATTCAATCATGAAGCAAAACAAGCTTGGAAGATTTAAACACAAGGAAACACAAACTGAATTTTAAGTTAATTTTTGGGAGAAAGGACAATTCCCAATTTTGTGGGGTAGCAAAAAAGTGATATAACTAGTAGTGTAACTAATTGCTGTTGGCAGGGAGTAATAAGTACAGTTATCAGTAAAAAATAAATGTTTTGAGTAAGGAGCCCAACACTGAAAATGATGACTAGATATAGTGTGATACAGAAGGAGTTTTATCAAATGTAAATATTATTTAATATCTTGAACATGTTAAATTAATGTTAAACTTATGAAATATCAACTTTGTCTACCAATTAAGGCATGGTACATGTGTAAAATCTAAAATATTGATTTGACCCCACAGGTTTTTTTTGTGGTTCAACCAGAAAGAATTCTCTGGTGCTTTTCCTCAACGTAATAAATACAGCTGTAAATCATTATTGGGTTAAAAACACATCGAGACACACTGTTCATTCATTACCATGAAAATACTATCTCACTCACTCAAGTATATTTTGACTCAATTCCACATACACCATCCTGCTGCTGTGGCTGAATCCGCCGCTGAAAATAGTCCTTAACAAATGCGCTATTTGCTCCTGTTTCAGTTATGTTTATTGAGAACTACTGTCAGCAGCAGTTTCAGGAAATGACTGAACCAATTTAATAAGAAATGATACATCTGTGAGCTGATTTATGTCCTCAGTAGGAACCGATGGGCTTGGAGCAAGTCACAAAGTATAAAAAAGAAAGAAAGAAACACACCGGTTCCGGTCTTTTCATGGGATTTGTTGACAATATGAAACATAGAGAATAACACCAGCCTTATCTAAAACAGTTCACAGTTGAGCTGGAAGTCTCTCTCATTAAATGTTACAGCTCCACTTGTAGGAAATAAAAAATAAACACAGTGAAAAATGAAACTTAGAACATGTAACAGCTAACCCAAATCAAAAGATAACCATATGGAGGCTGCTGTTGGTACGTAGACAGGTGGCTGCAAGGGAAACAAAGAGCCAATAGTGAAAGCAGAGAAAAGACGTAAAAATAAAGAGGAAATGTGCACTGACGGCATGATGGAAACTACACTCAGATAATCCACGCTCAGAGGTAAGGGTTGACAGCTAATCGTTTGAACTCTATAGGGTTCCACATATCAGCTGCTGTATACTCTCTAAGGCAGCCGAGCACTGTACTTTAACAGATATAGCAGGAGATAGTGCGAGTTGGCCACCAAATACATTGTCCTGTGCAATCCTATGCAACATGCTCATAAAACACTCATCTTTCTCTGGCTATAAGCAGGAAATCTGAAGGGAATAAAATGTATTCTGTGTAAAAAAAAGATAACGTAGAATTTGCATTTAAAAGATACTGTTCAAGGGGGTGTTACATCCATCCAGGTTTTCTTGCAGGTAAAATCTCTAAAAAGGTTCAGGGGGTGAAAGAGGAAAAAAAGCTTCTTCATGTAAAGAAAACTAAGAACAAACACCCTCCACAGACGCTGCTACGTCACAGCCTAGCACAAGTCAGTGAACTACTCATCAATAAATAATTTAGTTGGTAATAAATAAGTGGCTGGTCCTGGATGGTGCTGAGGGAACGGATCCAGGCAAGGAGGAGGAGGCTCAGACGCCGCAGGACGTGGACCCCGGCTGCATCCGGCCGACTCAGCTTTCAATAATGTGACTGACATCTCTTATGCTGTGACACGGCACTGCTGGCCCCGCCTCCAGGAAGCAGCTGTCCAATCAACAAAGCTTTCCCCGCTTCATCCATTCAAGTGTCTACAGAGTCTTAATGCTCCTCAGGTCTACAGCAGCAGATCATCAGCTGTCCATGCTGCAACATTCTGACAGGACGGGAAGACAGAGGTCATGGTCATCATCATCATCATCATCATCATCATCATCATCATCATCATCGCCACCTGCTGCTTTAGACCTCACACGCACTCAGTCATGTTCAGCTAGAGGTTTTCCACAGGAGGGAGCAGATAGCTGTCAAGATTATCTGAGCATTCATTATCAGATCGTATATACATGTCAACTATAAATCCTCCATAAACACTAAAGTTAGTCATAGAGTTCCACAAGTTTGTAAATTTAGAATAGAATTTAAAATTCTCCTCCTCACCTATAAAGCTCTTCATGGTCAGGCCCCTGAAGAGCTCATAGTACCCCTCTAGAACACTACGTTCTCTGAATGCTGGGCTACTTGTGGTTCCTATAGTCTGTAAAAGTAGAACAGGAGCCAGAGCCCTCTTCAGTTACAACCCCTCTCCTGTTGAAACCAGCTTCCAGTCCTAGTTGGGAGGCAGACACCCTTTCCACATTTAAGAGAGGCTTAAGACATTTCTCTTTGATAACGCTTATAGTTAGGGCTGGATCAGGTGAGTCCTGAACCATCCCTTAGTTATAGCTATATAGTTCAGACACCCTCTCCCCAGCTCCTCTCCTGTGGAACCAGCTTCCAGTCGTGGTTCTGGAGGCAGACACCCTCTCCACATTACCAAGCTCCTCTCCTGTGGAACCAGCTTCCAGTCCTAGTTGGGAGGCAGACACCCTTTCCACATTTAAGAGAGGCTTAAGATGTTCCTCTTTGATAAAGCTTATAGTTAGGGCTGGATCAGGTGAGTCCTGAACCATCCTGAAACTTTTTAAAAAACAATCTGCAAATAACATGGAAATTAGGTCCCGGCTAGATTAAAGGAACTTCCTGTATTCCTATGTGATTCAACGCAACCTAGCCTGGCCTCATCTGATCCAGAGTGCACTCAAGAATGCACATAACCTTGATCTTAACTTCTCTACATTAGTTTCCTGTATATTTGAGAATAGATTTTATGATTTTAATCATTACTTTTAAGGAACGGATGGGGTTGACCCGTCTATATGCCGGACTTGCTAACCCTGAGTGCTGCCATAGATCGTCCAGAAGTGATTTGTTAGTAGTGTCTAGGTGGAGGCTATAAACCAGAGGATTCTGGGCCTTTGGAGGCCTCACTGAGCATTCCTTTGATATGTTTTTACTGTTTTTTATTCTGTGTCTTGTGATTGACTGCTCACAAATATACTGTATATTATATTTCATTAATATATACTTGAATCTTGAAGATAGATTGAACCTGTAACTTGAAATGTCCCTGCTGTTAATTCTTTTTAAATGTAAGAGGAAACTGTGGATTGTACTTATATGTAAACTGTTGAGGAGGAGATAATTGAACAAATACCACTGTGAGAGATGTTTTGATGTCATACACTGATGGCCTACACAACAAGTAGACATACTAGCTTTCATGCCCATACCAGTGAGCCCTTCTGCATCCTGGACATCCAGAAAGGGGGCGGGTCCCCAAATTCGGACGGTCCCGTCGTCTGAGGCGCTGGCCAGCAGTCCGGGTAGGACAGGGTTCCAGCTCACGCAGTTGACTGTGCGGGTGTGTCCGGTCAGCTCTGCAATGGGCAGCTCACTGCGCCGGTGCCAGATGTAAACTTTGTGGTCTGACAGGAGACAAAACACTTCATCAACTGCAGCCAGTTTACTGGATTAGACTTCATAGAATTTATAAATAAAAATCTGTTTACTCGGGCGCCCGGTTAGCTCAGTGTGTAGAGCTGGCGACACATGTACCGAGGCTGAGTCCTTGCTGCAGCAGCCCAGGGTTCGAATCCGACCTGCGGCCCTTTGCTGCATGTCATCCCCTCTCTCTGCCCCCCTTTCCTGTCTATCTTCGGCTGTCCCTATCAATTAAAGGCTGTTTACTCATGATGTGGAGTCATTCTCAGGCTGGAATTATACTTCACTTATGCTCTGAGACAACCGCGTGGCTGTTTGTTTTATACTTTGGTCGTATATATCACTTACAACATCATCCACTGGTCTGTGGAGCACTATTTTGAAGTCTTGAGTTTGGCATTATTGCCATGTCGTTTTTTTTCAGAACATGCTGAGGTGACTTACTGCGAGTTAAGCTGCTCTCATTGGCTGTGCTTGGTTACAACTCGTCAGAAGCACGAAACAATGGCGGCCTCAGTAAAAACCCTGATGATGTCATCATTTAATGTTGACCATTCTTTATTTAATCATTCTGTTGTCTCAGTCCAGAACAGAAAGGAGCGGAGTTAAACATGAGTGACTTGCCTTCACTGCCACTAGCGATGAAGTCTTCATTGTGGCCTCCAAAGCAGGAGTGAATGGTGTAGAAGCCCTGCGTCACCCCTTGGTACTTCCTCACCAACACCCGGTCCTGCAGGTCCCATAGGTGCACTCCCTACAGACGCACAGCATTTACTGAGACACACATTTCAAAATCAACATTGAAGTGAACTGCTACTTTAGCAACTAGCTGAAGTTCAAATGAAAGAGTATATTGTGATTTGAACTGTGAGGAAGTAACAAGCTGCTCACCTGAGTAGCAACATTGAGCAGAGCTAACCTTCCATTCTTGGAAACAGTAAAAGACATGATGGGGTGGTCCTCCTGCACTCTGGAATGACACAACACATATCATCCTCCATCAAATACTGTAGCACAGACACCCACTGCATCAATACAGCACAGCTATGTCCCAAAACAATGTTGTAATACTGCAGGTTAAACACACAAATCCACATGTGTAATGCAACCTGTTCAATTAACCAGGAATGTCTGGATGAAACAGGTACCAGTTTAATGATAACCAACTGTAAAATTCTGGTTAGCTTTGTTAGCAGCAGTCTCCCAGATGCAGGCATGCAGAGTAGAGTTACAGTAGTTTGACGGCACTTTGGACCATTTCTTCCTCTCCGCCATGACTCCTTGCTGTAACTTTTCAGCAGCATAGACACATGAGTTTGAGCCAGGTGGGGTCTTACAAAGTCTAAAAACTAATAATCTGAATTTTAGGCCTTAAAATGTCGGAAAATGTTATTGGCTTAATGAAGTTAACACTCTGGGTATGAAGTTGGTGTTAAAAGGGTTTTTGGGAAAACTTTTGATTTTTATTTATACAGATTTTCCTTTGTAGTGTGGACATGAAATAGGTCTTAAATTTCTTTCATATTGGTCTTAAAAGGTCTGAAATCTAAATTCTGTAACCTGCTTATGGTAAATGGTAAATGGACCTGTACTTGTATAGTGCCTTTCTAGTCTTCCGACCACTCAAAGCGCTTTTACACTACGTGCCACATTCACCCTTTCACACACATCCACACAGTGATGGCAAAGTACAGAAACTAACTCATTCATACACATTCACACACCGATGCTATGCATCAGGAGCAATTTGGGTTCAATATCTTGCTACTGGATACTTCGACACGTGGCAGGAGGAGCCGGGGATTGAACCAAACATTCCGATTAGGGGACGACCCGCTCTGCCTCTGATCCACAGCCGCCCAGTTTATAGTTTGTGCAATGTCAACTGAAGCTTTCAGTGTTACCTACTCTTGTGAAAACTCTACTCTTGTTCTGCTGCTGAATGCTTTATGCATGATAACATGTTATGTAGTTCACTCATTGCAATTATATAATATTATAATATTAACATTGTATACATCAACATACACATACAACACCATGTCTGATTTGATTCCTGTGATGATTAATGGGTCCCAAGCCAAACTGAATAGAAACCACTGCTGTACCTTCATCCCTGTCTGACACATTTAGCTCTGGTTGCATTGTGTGCCCTCTCTACATAGCGATCAGGAAGAGATGATTCTATGGATCCTCAGCCCAGTCGGGGTGGTGACTTACATGTTTCTGTCTGTCAGGTCCTCAAAGTTGTATCCACGGATGCGTTGGTGGGTGTCTGATGCGAGGACGGTCCGGCCGTCACTCAGACACCACAGGCACTGGACCCGAACTCCTTCCCATGAGTCCAGCAGGTTTCCATCCAAGTCCTGGAAGTCAGGAGGGAACAATGTGCATTCAGGAAAACCCTAAACACTACAATGTTTTTCGTCCAGGGGCTTTAAGAAGGTTTAATTTTTATGTCATACTCTCAGTGCAGAAAAGCAGAAACAATTCAACTATTAAACATCTATTTCTATTTTTGTTCATATATCATATATCTATCCCAAAACTCGATTGAAGTACTCCATTTAAATGAATAATATCAATTTGGAATGATATGGGTTTTCTTGCGGTTTTATAGATATTTTCAAGCAGATTCTGTGGTTTAGGATTATGCAGTGTTTTAGGACAGAGTGGAAACAAAGTTTTACAAATGAGGCCTCTGGGCTGGGCTTTATAGAATGTGTTTGATGCAAGTGAGTCTAGTGTGCATGCGCAGTATGCAATGCTGAGAACCTGTGGGCACTGACAGCACAGAGTGTGGGCTGTAAAAGATACTCACACACTGGTAGAACTGGCCTCTCTGGCCGCCAGTGACAAAGCGTTTGCCATCTGGATTCCAGGCTACGCTGGTCAGGCTATCCTCATGAGACTGACTCATCTTGGTACGCAACTCCCCCGTCTAAACAACAAAGAGAAACACGACTGAGTAGATCAGACACCACACCCTCTACAACACACTAATTGAAAGGTTTTTGTGATCTTTTATTGACTAATACAGTTCTCCCTGAGAGTACAGTATGTCTGCATTCACAGGGTCCAGGTTCGTCTTTACATGAAAGCAACTGGAGCAACATGCCGACTTTGGTAAGGCACTGAGCCAGGCTTGTCTATAGCTAAACTAATCAATATGTTTATTGAGTAGTGCAGCTGAAAGGAGTCATATTATATCAGCCTTTTTTAACACACGGTTTTGCTTTAGAGCAGTGGTTCCCAACCTTTTCCCTTAAGGGACCCATTCTCTGTACAATTAGCCCAAATAATAAACTCAGTACCAGCTGAGTGATTTGCATGACTTCTGAGCAGATTATTTCCTGTTTAAACAATTCTGTGTAGACCATATACACTAGAGATCAATATTGAAGAACAATTTATGAACACTTATAATAATGTAATCTCAACATTCAACATTTGAAGGAATTTTTGTTGTGGCTATACCATGCTACTAGAACAGTGTTTTACAAAATTACCAAGGCACTTCAACAAAACAACCTTTATTTTGCAGAAAACCAATGATCAAAATTAAAGAACAGCAATGACTGTAGCACGAAGAAAGATCACAACAACATTTTGTGAAGGTTACACAAACAGGAACAGTCAGTAATTAGTAGTAAGTGTACAGGCCGTTGCTTTGAATGACTACAAGACATCACTAGTCTCTCACACTGCTCTGGTGTGATTCTGGTCCACTCTTCTTCCAGTCTATTCCACCATTTGGTGACTGTAGTGGGGTTTTTTTTTGGCCATAACTTTGTTGCCAAGGATTTTCCAGAGGTTTTCTATTTGGTTTAGATCAGGACTCTGGGCTGGGCATTTCATTATTTCAATGTTTTGAGTTACAACATTTGCATTCACTCTGCCATGTAGCTGTATAAGAGGCCCAACTTCCTCCTCCACCTTTCACTGACTTCTTTACACACTTTGGGTTCAGTCTTTCCCCAGTTTGACGACAAACATAATGTTTCCCATCGGACCCAAATAATCAAATTTGTCACCAGTTTATGTGTCGCTCTGACTCTTTGATGCCACCCCACAGATAAGCCATTAAACGAAAACTTTTCATGGTGAAGGTCTTCAGATTGCACTAATCGGCAAGGGCGGCTGTGGCTCAGAGGCAGAGCGGGTATCCTCAGATACTGAACCCCAAATTGCTCCCGATGCACAGCATCGATGTGTGAATGTGTATGAATGAGTTAGTTTCTGTTCAATGGACTTTGCCGTCACTGAGTGAATGTGTGTGAAAGGTTGAATGTGGTGTGTAGTGTAAAAGCGCTTTGAGTGGTCGGAAGACTAGAAAGGTGCTATACAAGTACAGGTCCATTTGCCATTTACTAAGCCAATTTGAAGTCAATCTGATCAATTCTTTTTTTGTAAAGAGTCTGTTAAAATCTACAACCTGGAAATGCATAATTAACTGCACATTAACTGCAAAAAGGCCAACTTCCTGCTTGATTTAGGGTATGTCTCCAAGAGTCTTTCTTGCAAGTCTGGTTCTGTTCCATTCTCAAAATACAATCCTGTATTTTTCATTTACTGGTCAAGGCAGTCAACTGGTCAAGGCACATGACCACCCACCTAGAGCCGAAGGGTCTGTCCGAGGTTTCTGCCTGTTAAAAGGCAGTTTTTACTTGCCCCCGTTGCCAAGTGCTTGCTCATGGTGGTACTGTTGGGACTCTATTTGAAAAGTGTGTGCCCCTGTTGCCAAGTGCTTGCTCATGGTGGTACTGTTGGGTATCTGTAAATGTTATAAGGAGTTCGTACCCCGTCGCCAAGTGCTTGCTCAAGGTGGTACTGTTGGGTCTCTGTAAATGTTATAAGGAGTCGACCAACCACCTAGAGCCGAAGGGTCTGTCCTAGGTTTCTGCCTGTTAAAAGGCAGTTTTTCCTTGCCAATTTGATATGCTTGGTTGCAATATTGGGGAGGTCAAGATCCGCTACTTAACAATACTGAGAGCTTCAGACCAACAAGGAAACACTGTGTGTGGAACTACAAAGCCTGTAAATTGTGAGATGACTGGTAGGAGTAATTCCTTTGACCAGGAAGAATCAGCTAGGAATACAGTCTGTGCAAAGTGTGTGACAGATGGACGGGCTGTGACAGCTCGTTGTCATGGAGAAGTTGGTTGTCTGCTTCTCACTGTGAGCAAAAAATACATTTGAGCTAGAGCTGCATACTTAATTGCAGATAATGACGGTTTTAATTTGCTACATTAATAAGCATGTAGGCATCTGGCAAAACTAAAGTATTAAGTAGTAATATTCTGAATTCACAGAATTATTCAGTCAGTTGCAGGGGATGACTTGAACTGTGCTGTACACTGAAGGCTGAAAAAATCTGATCTTCAACATTATCTTATAGCCAAAACCTTTGAATCAGTTCATGAATACAAACACAAATATAGCTTTTAACTTTTGGTGGACACACTTTGACGGAAAATTTGATTTCAAGGATTAATGTTAGCTTACGCTATGGCCAATAGGGCACTTTTCATGAATATCTTCACATCTAACTTGGTAAATCAAGGGTTTATTTCATCCAGACCAGAGCTTATGATAGTTGGAAAGACTAAGGTTCTCAGTTCTCATGGCCATAGTGTCCATTGTTTTGGTCTGAGATACTGGTGCTCTGGTGCGTCATCTAGTGGCATAACTGATGCTAAAACACTTCCTTTTCTTGCAGGGATTGTTTGATTTTTCTAAATATGGATCACAATTTAGTGACACAGAAAGGGGCCAATGACCAGCTGACATGTATTGTGCACCAGCGTGAGTGATGTTGTACCTGTATGTTCCACAGCCACAGCTCAGAGCAGTCATCAGGACCACAGGCTATCAGATAGACATCATCAGGGCTCCATGCCAGGTAGGAAACACCATAAGCATGGCCTTCCAGAGTCTTCATCAACTTTAACTGCTGGGTTTCCTTTTGAAAGACAAACTTGTCAATGATCCAGTTATTTCTTTTTCTCACATGTTGACTCATTCTTCCCGCTCTCAAGTGGAACTCGTGATAATTAAATGATCCGTTACCGTGTCGACGTGCCACACAATGACAGTGGTGTCTTTGGACCCGGTTGCCAGTTTTGTGCCGTCGTTGGAGAATTTGCAGAACCAGACTTCATTGCAGTGTTCAGTTAGAATCTGCTGAGTGTAGCAAGGGAACTGTTTCCTAACGATTAGGACACACACACACATTTGTATTATTACATATGTAAACAGCATTATGGAGATGATTATAGAGAGTGTTCAACTGACTTTATATTGTTCCTACACAGACAAAAATACAGTTTTGATACAGTGGCAGTGTTCCATAGTAGAAAATGTTTTTTTACTTTGGGTGAAGCCCTGATGTGGGACAGTGTATGTGGGTTACCGGCTGCAAGCGTGGTCCAGCAGCAGGGACACAGAGTCCAGTCCACTGTCCAATTTGGTGTTGTGGTAGAGGCAGCGCTCCCTCTGCAGCTCCACCGCCTGCTTCAGCAGAGTCTGCAGGCGGCGAGGAGGCAGCATCACTGACGGAGGCAGATAGGCTGCATACACAAAATTCCCATTAGTTCAGAACACAGATTGATCAACTACAGTAAGAAACGGTATGTATTTATGAGTACAGAATTAACCAGAGAGACATATTATACAGCGAGTTATCAGTTCAGAAGACCCAGAGTCAACACACCGGTTGAATTTGAAGTTTTTCAGCCGACTCATTGTACACAGAAAAACAGCGTTGCAAGCTGTAAACTTTACAAACCAACTTTACAAAATGACCACAATCCCCAAAACGAACTGTGATGGAAGCATAGCAGACTGATAGTTAACAGATGGCATGCCTCTGGCTGTGATGCTGGACGGTGGGGCAGCGGCTGCTCCAATGCTCTCTGCTCTGGTGCTGACCAACCTCCTCTACTGCCATCCACTGTAATCGGCTCTTGGGCTGACAGCGCTGGAACAGCCTGGCGCCCCTTGGAGACACTCCATGGTGTGCTAGTATTTTATACCTGAACTATGAGCAGGATGCACACTTTTACTGTGTCCGACTGTTTGGAAATCTGATGTGAAAACATCAGATTTGTTAAAATATGAGACTTGTGTAACCACATTTCCACCGCAGGAACTGCTGTGTGATGCTGAAAAAAGGATCCAATAGTTGGATTTTTGTATTGAACAGCCAAATCTGATTAGAAGGTCCAGTGTGTAACATGTATGAGGATCTATCGTCAGAATTAAATTTATATTAACAGGTATGTTAAATTTTATTAACAGGTATGTTAATATAAATTTACAGGTGTATAAGAATCTGGAAATAAGAATCGTTATGTTTCTGTTACCTTAGAATGAACCGTTTTTATCTATAGAAAAAACAGGAGGGAGAGGGTCCACCATTTTGAACCAACATGTTTCTATAGTAGCCCACAGCGGACCAACTAAACACTGGCTCAAGATAAGGCCTTTTTGGTGGGGGTTTCTTGGCGAATGTTCTTTCTCCTGCACACTTAGAAGGTTGAACTGTAGTCAGGGGGTTGTAATCTGTAACTAGATACCACTAAATCCTACACACTGGTCCTTAAAGCTGGAATTTTGCTTCATTCGGATGAACACATGTGGGTCGCTTGGAGACATTTGTGTGGCTGTTTTTTTATACACTTACAAATATGTTTATGTTTAGGTCACTGTTTTGAACCTGCCTCCCAACAGAAGTTATTTTAACCAATCAAATTTCTTGACGTGCAGGTCCACACAGTGCCCTGTTGAGATTCGGGAGGTGAATGTGTGTGCTCCTCTGTGACCTACAGGACATTACCTCTGGGCTTTGGGAAACACTGATCAACATTTTTCAACATTTTATGGACCAATGTGTAACTCTTGTGAAAATTAGCAAAACTCTGATTTCAGTGTGTAGAAGAGAGTTTCCCAATATCATAATCCAAATGAATCATATCCACACAAAATTGAGACAGGAAACAAATAATGTCATGTAGGAAGCAGCTGCAGGATTTCAGAGTATGCAACACGTTCAAACACAGCCTATCTATAAGAATGACCCACTGCTCTTAACGAGTGTTAACTATGTGCAGTAAGATAACTGCGGGCTGTGAGTCACACTGTACTCACTCTGCAGCTTGTCCAGCAGCTTTGTTCGGGATGCTGTGCCTTTGCCTTCCCACTCTGCTTTGGCTCGGAGGTCCTCTGAATGACTGCACATCAGGTACCTTCAAAACACAGGACAGCATTTACTTAGCTACTATCAGACACTTTTACTGTGAGCTTACACACACTGATCTGGGCAGTATAAAGTTATTTTTTCACAATGATTACATAAAAACAAGCAGGTAAATTACATTTTCCAACAGCAGTATCACTGTTTGCCTGCTTATTGTTGCTATTGCTGCCCATTAAGTATAAAGACATCAGTGTATTTGCCAACACAAGTATATATTAGGCCAGCTTTTAAAAGTAGTTTGTTTTCAGTTGTATAATCTTCACAGCATTAGAGTGAAGAAAATATACCAAAGACACACACATAATATTAGCCATGAAAAATGTCATAAATATAATATATTTGTTATATTGTATGGATTCTACATTTGCTATGGGTGTTCATGTTGGTCTTATGTTTTCATTGTTTGTGGTGACTAACTGGCACATGGCCAAACTCTGTACTCTGTAAGATACTGAACCTCAATCAGGATGTTTTCCCCTGATGTTACCCTGCACTACAAAACAAAACAACTGTTTTTTTCTGCAGGAGCCTTCTGTGGATGCACCCTACTTTCAGCAGCAGAGCTCCTGAGGAGCTGAGAGGATAGCAGGATGTGGACTGGCCGAGAAACACCAGAAGACAACTTTTCAGTTTAACCAAATTTACGACTATTCTGTCATACTGGCAAAAATGTAGAAAGGATGTGAAGGAAAATAATTATGGGTTCCATGTCAGTTTGGCTTTGTAGTTGTAACTATGGATGACCAATATATAAGCTGAACATCAGTAACAGCTGATATTCACCTTGTTGACTGACATCAGCACATCAGCTAATGAGATGGCATTCACTGATGGAAGAGGCAATGTTTATCTGTTG
The DNA here is from genome assembly GCA_019097615.1 of Morone chrysops. Taxonomy (NCBI): domain Eukaryota; kingdom Metazoa; phylum Chordata; class Actinopteri; family Moronidae; genus Morone; species Morone chrysops. The sequence goes on along the minus strand of JAGRRF010012897.1, from coordinate 161,899 downwards.
GGTCACATCAACTTTGCACTAGCTAATTGTTATGTTATACAGTGCCTTGCGAAAGTATTCGGCCCCCTTGAACTTTTCAACCTTTTGACACATTT
>JAGRRF010012897.1:142780-153403 GCA_019097615.1 Morone chrysops | reverse complement strand
ATAGATAGATAGATAGATAGATAGATAGATAGATAGATAGATAGATAGATAGATGAATGAATGACAATTCAAGCATGTAGTCAGTAATCATGACACTGAGGCTTGTCTTTATTAGATTTTTTTTAATCAACTCACATTATGATGACAGACAACTGAAATGAAAGAGAAACTGACTGACTGAGAAATTCTTCAAGATTGGGATCAGCTCTAAGTAGACCTACAGTATGTCTAATTTAAACCACAAAAACTGAGAAGAGGAATTCAATTTCTGAATCAAATTCAGACAAAAGTGGAATGCTAACAACGACTAGAACCACAGGGTTGAATCATTTTGAGGCCATCAGCTGGCCCTGCAGGCGTGGGCTCTCCAGATGGCATTTCAGTGTTCTTGTGTTGCAAAAAAGAAAAGAAAAACTCTGTTGCGACCAAAACCTGGAATCATGACACATAATTCAAAGTGCTATTTTGTTCCCAAGCCTGAGATTCTTTTACAATACAAATTTAGGAAACAGCTGTGGTCCATGTTTTGGCTTTTACATCTGAAACTATTCCTTTATCATTGGCACTTTCACATCTGTGTAAGAAAAACAAAACAATGCCTCTGTCATTTCCAATAAATAAATCTGAGCAATAAACACTGTCTAAACTCTATGTACAACGAGGACACTCCTTTCTTTGAATAGAACAAAACGCGTACATTACATTATAAAAATATGAATTAAAGGGGAAGGAATGATTAAACCTCTCCTTAACAGAGGAGAACATCTGATTTGTAGAAGAAACTATTGCACTTTCATCCCATACTACAGAGACACTAACAGGCTTTACAATCAGCAGAGGCTACCCCTGAAACGCACACAGTACAGTTGTTTCCTGTCAGGTTGGTGTGCTTATTCTGCATGTCGCAGCTGTCATGTCAAAGCCTCGAACATACAAAAGAAAAATGTAGGGGTCTAATGTCAGAGGTTCCCCAGATGCGGTCAAATTTGGTGTGTTGTCACAAGCAAAGTACTCTTTGTGACTACAAATAAACACAGTAAATGGCCTCCTGATATCTGCAATTGATCAGAAATGTCATAATTAGGCTAACATTTTCCTACCTTCAAGTGATCTTTGCATTTTTCTAATTGACTTTGGCTTTACACTTCCACCTCAGGTAGAGGGGCCAAGCTTTGAGACGACTGTCAGATTAGAATTTTCTTTTGACTACATAGATCATATCCCCCAATTGCACATGCACTTAAAGAATGCACTAGGTAATTTTTATAAAAATGACTTTTTTTTAAAAATATATTTGCTGAAACTTTCACTATATCCTGACAGTCCTGTTTTCATTCAGACCCATTGGAGTCTTGCAAATGCCATTAGGAGGAGCCAAAGGAACCTGTTTTTTTTTCACAGATTATCTGTCTTATGAACTAATACATAATATGTCAGAATATAATGAAGGTTTCAGCAAATATAAGTAATATATTTATATAAAGTTACTGACTGCAGCTTTAAACACATTTGGCATATGCATAAGTCTATGTCCATTCTGGAAAATGCAGCCCTTTACATGACTAAGCAAGAAGAGAATAAAAGATAGCCAACTTCAGGCCAGAATTCATTAGAAAATGGTAGGACCCAATTTCCACCTGGTATTAAAAAGGCCATATTATGCTTTTTTTTCTTTCCCTGTGCTTTAGTGCGTTATATAGATTTTTTGTGCATGTAAAATGTCTGAAAAGTGACTAAACCCTTAGTCCACACCAAAGAGAAAAAACACTTATTTTAAACACTGAAGCATGTAAAACTATTATAGTAGAACCCTCAAATACAAACCTGAAAATTAGCATTATATGCCTCCTTAACATGAGATCTGTATCTAGATACTTTATCTTGATCAGGGAAGTTAAGGCAGGTGTAAATGCACACATTGTGATCAGATCTAGGTGTAAATAACAGCTGTATAGTTAAGAACGCTACAGGAAGTATAATTCTCCACTGCAAGAAGCTATTTAAATGTAAGACACTTGTGGAGTTTTGAAGAAAGTTGGAAACCATTGTTTTTGCCAGTGTTAAGCAAAGACAAAAGTTACTACAGAAAGTTGGCTGGCTCACTTAATTAAATTGTGTGTTGAGATCCAACCACAGTGTGGGCAGAGCTGACTTAATGAGAACATTTATTAATTCCAGCTGTGAGAGCAAAGGCAATCAATCAGATATCATAATACAGATACAGACAGGTTAACACCAGGTGGAAATGGGGTTGTTCCAAATCTTGTGCAAACAACATAGAAAGGCTGCAATAAGTTCAACGTCAATATATCTGAATAGTAGCTTTGTTGCTCTCGTCAGTTAACATCATGGACTGTAATGTACTGCTTTCTCAATTTTGTTCAGATTGTTTCGTTTTCATTACCTCCATGCAGTTAAAGGAAAATTACAGTTTATTACAACGTGCGTTCTTTTTGGCTTTTCTAACATCTTACTCACCTAAATAGGTCAAGAAACACAACAGTCAGACATTCTAACAGGTTGGATACAGACTAGGACTGGGTGAGTACTTTAGTATCCAGTACAGCTAATGTGCCTTTTATGAGTATGTATCATCAGAGTGAAATATCTGTACTCATAAATATATAAACTTTTATTTAAAACACTTGTGTATAAATAATCAATGCTGATGAGTATGCATGTTAGTAGCATCTTGGCTCTTTATCAGTCAGCATAAAGCACTTATTAATGCATGAGCATATTCTATAACTATTAGGTCATTGAGTTTTCCTAGTTTTCCCTCAAAAATCTCCTAATTAGTGCTTATTGATAGTAAGTAAGGAAGTGCTACATGAATTATAATAATAATAATATGCTTTGCTAAGTATGGACATTATAAGATGGTAGTACCACAATACTCTACCAGAATACTCACATCTGGTTTAAGCCCTGCCTATTCTGAGGAAAGACACAAAAATAAAGCCCAAGTTGTAATAAACTGGAATGATCCTTTCACAGCATCGTGAGAGGACTTGCAGACCTGCAGAGGGCCATGGAATCCTTCAACTAAATAAAACATTGCGATCACAGCTGTGATAGGCACTTTCATCCATCCTTCCTTGTGTGCTACACAAGTCATCCTTCATGTTGGACGCAGTTGGACGCAGCTCTGAGGCACCGAAACGTCCAGGAGCCAGCTGTGTAGTGTGCTGCACAAGCTCCGGGAGCAGAGAGGAGAGCACGGTACTTACCCAGATCAGAACCAGGGAGAAAGAATACTTCGACTGTGGAAAAATACACTATGAGCAATGCACACATTCTTATGCACACCCACGGCCACATATGAGAGGCAGCAGGTGGCAGATGGGGCTGTAGTGTCACACTCTTGGCCTCTCATTGGTCCACTTCCAAATCCTCTTCCTCATTAGAGTGAATCGCATGGAATTATTTTGTAAATAATGGAGCAATATCAAGAATTTAGACCGGGTGTCCAAAAGCCACGTAGTGTTGGTGATGGCATCAAAACTGCTGTGTTTGCAAAAAGGCTAGTGTGTGTGTGTGTGTGTGTGAGAGAATAATGTTCTTATGTGACAGCCGTTTATGGAAAGAGATAAAGCCCATCATTGTATTTCAATTACATAGGTTTGAATTAATTATACTCATGCTGGAAAGTTGAATCCAAAACACATTTTTAAATTTTGATTTTAATTTTCTGCAGTATAGGTCATAAAGCCTGCTGCCTCCATGTTACCATATGAAATTTTTTTTTTTCCTAAAATGTTTTTTTTTGTCATTTTAAGTAGATCTTTTCATGTGATTTGGATCCAGACAAGGTATTTGGATAATAAACAATCTGATCTTGCCTTTGCCCCTGATATTATATAATAAATTCTCGTTATCTCATGTTTTGTGAGTTGTTGAATTAGTGGAAACTAAATAAACTTTATGAAACACTGTTGTAATCAAATTCGTAATCATTTGTCTCTTGTAAATTTGGCAAACGTATTCCTTTATTTGTATAAAAAAATACTGTTGTTCGTCTCGGTGGGCAGTACCAACATATATACCACTTTATGGCTAAATAAACTCTATGCTCTAATTATTCATTTCCACCCTTATCCCTTTCATTTTTTGAGCAGTTCTGTTGAATAAGGCATCTTTTGGTGCTTGTACGGCTCAGAATAGACATAAAATCAGTAATTAGAGGCCTGTCTCATTAAGCCTTTCAACAACAGCCTCCATTCTATTTTAGCTAAAAACAAATATCTGTATCAGTTATGTTGTACAGATGCCAGCAAGCTGTACAAATCGTGTTCACACACCATGCGAGCCAGACCAAGTCCACATGTGGTCCAGCATCTGATTGCAACACATCTACACCTTGCATTAACATGTTTTTTTCCTTATCTGGATAAGGTGTCTGGATGCAGATAAAATGTCAATACCTTGTGTAAAAGAGGGGTTTGTTTGTTAATTAGCAGGATATCTCTGACTTTAATTACATTTAGTGAAACGTTAAAGGACAATTCCGGCGCAAAATGAACCTGGGGTTAATAACACATGTGTTGGTCCGTTCTCTGGGATATGTTTTCATTCTAATCGCACGTGACCAGTTTTAGCACAAACCGCTAATTACCGTATAACGCTAGTCAACGGGGCACAGAGTAAAGTGAAAAGAAAGCTATTTATATACCACTAACAAGGCTCAAAATAGCACCACACTTACACGGTAGCATATTGAGGGCCCCTACTTGTAAACCGAAGCATTGAGAACTTTGTATGCATACAGACAGTTTATTAAAAAGATAGTTTTGAACAACAGTAGCTCACGTATACAGGCTGGCACCATCTTGCATCTAGCATGAAAACATATCCCAGAGAATGGACCAACTCGGTACACATGTGTTATTAACCCCAGGTTCATTTTGCGCCAGAATTGTCCTTTAAAGCTACAGTAGGTAACTTTTATAAAGATAGAATTTTGTTTTTTAACCAGATTTTTTCACAGATTATCTGTCTCATGTACTACTCTCCTGTTATAGTGAACGTTTCAGCAACTTTAAACTCATTGACCAAGAAACAAGTGATTAATTATGGTGCAATTCCTGCACATAAATGAAAAAATCTGGACATCGCTCAACTAGGTGGGATGGTTGCACTCGTGTTCAACCTTGCTGCTGCCAGTCTATCCAGTCTATCCTTGCCTTTATAAGGTCTCATTGTTTTTATTTGTGTTGTTTTAATGTATCTATGGGTCTGATTTTTCTAATATTTTCAGTTAATTCGATGAAATCATTCATGTTTTGTGTTACAACATATGAACATATTCAAACAAATGCAATCCTTACTGGCACATATCTTTCCATAGACAGTGAACGTGTGTGTGTGTGTGTAAGTGTGTGTCTGCAGTAATGAGTGGTGTGTTGTCACAGGTTTGAATGAAGTGTCCAGGTATCGACTGAATGACTTGTCATTTCAAAAACTCCCTCCTCTGCCCCTCTCTGCATTCATCACATACTGGATGTGATTGCTGTGTAGCATGTGTAAGTGTGTGTGGTCCTTAGCTGTCCACCACCTGGTGTGGCAAAGTGACGGAGGAGCCGTTGATAAATGAGCCTTGTTTGTCTCTTCCCTTCAGAAAGTATGTGAGCAGTTCCCCTTTCCCCTTTACAAAGATGGGCCCCCTCCTCACAAAGCGGAAGCCATACTCCTTCAGGATGTTGTAGCAGTCCTCCACCACCTGGGGGCAACACACACACACGCACACACACGCACACACACACACACTTTAGACTGTTTCTCAGAAGAAAACGTGGCACATTTGTTTTAAATTGTATATGCAAAAATGTATCAGGATTCCCATATTATATATTTTTTTAAATTTTGAAATAACTTTCCAGAACATTTTCCACGAGTTGACAGTACAGGACAACACTCACAGATGGTCATATAATTTACCGGCTACAGTAGACCTAGTTTTTACAAATTTAGTAAAAGTTTAGTTCTCAGTTTTTCTCTCACCCTGACACGGATTAGGTCGCACCTACATGTTCATCAAATCAAGCAGAATTTATGTGATTAGACAGAAAATGCATCTTCTTTCCTATTTGTCCTTTAAAGGAACTAGAAAGTGTTTGTTGTACGTACAATTAACATCACTGTACATGTATTTGTCAACTACTTTATGATGATTATTTGGCTTTATGCACATAGACATGAGCATTTAGAGCATTTCTACTGGGCTTCTCTGAGAATGATGCTCGGCTCGGGAAAAAACAGACTTCACGCCTGGTGATTTACTGTCACACCGCACAGCTTATCCTACCAACAGTCCAGTTTCAAATAAAATAACACACCTAGGTTGTAGGCAATCTGAGTGAGGGTCTGAAATGCAACTGAAATTTCAAGGACAACATAGATTATTTCCAGTATATTTTGTCATTTTCATCCAATTCCAGGTGTATTCATGACTGAAAAGCTAGTCTCTAAATATGCAGGTTTTCTGGGATTTGTCTTTGCAAAACAATTTACTAAATCATCACTAAAGAGAACACTGGGTTCCTATCCAATAAAGGCAAAGCCCCCCAAACATATTTACTCAAGTTGTCCTTGTCTTCTATCCCATTGTGTTTGAAGTTCTGGAATAATCCAGGGTGACAAATATGCAAGAATAGAAGAAAACAGGAAGAGGGCAACTGTTTGCCATTTAAATGCTAAATTGGATTTTTTATGCCACTCTCAACAATCACTGTGACAACTGTGTAAACAGAGACCGACAGTAAAGCCCAGTGCTGTACCTGGATGTTACCCATGACCCCCGTGGACTCCATGCGACTGGCCACATTCACAGTGTTGCCCCAGATGTCGTAGTGGGGTTTTCTGGCACCGATCACTCCTGCTAAGACTCCGCCCTTATTAAGACCTGGAGGATAGTGTGGACACATTTATGAGAGATTAATGACTGTTAACTTTATACTTGTAAGAACCTGGCTCATCATTTACTCACCTGAATCCTGATTCTAATCTAGCTCTAAACTTCATTCCTTATGCTAGCTAACCTTAACATTAAACTGTTGTTGTTCTTTAAAGTTGTCATCAGTTTAACAGTTGAATATCACAGTGGGGGTGTGGGGAGGCAGTTACACCAGTGGCCACACAGCTTGACTGAGCTATCACTGATTTAGCATGCTTTAGCATATTTTTTGTGCATCACACATGCTGTTGGGTTTTAGATTTTTGAATATATTTTCCTACTCATCCAGATGAAGAAAATCAGCTCTTTAGAAACTCAATGTTTAAGCACAGATCGCTTTGAAGGGTCAGCCAAAGTCGGCCAGTTAGTTTTCATATTATACATTATTATTATACATATACAAAACCAATGGATGTCTTAAATGGTAAGACAAATAATGTCTAAAAATCATAAACTATACACACTTGAAAAGGTTTGGCAAAAATGTTATCAGTAACCTTGGTTTGTAGTTGAAATATGAAATCTACAGTTTAATATTATCTAAAGAGGTTTTCAAAGTGAAAGCAAACAGTTTCAAGGGAGGCTCAGTGAATGGAAGTGAAACAATATTGCATTAGTTACTACATTAGATATCAAAGGGAGATCACATAAAATAGACTTGCTTAAAGGAATAGTTCAGACATACAGTAAACGTCGTTTTGGGGAAGTTTACTTTTTCCCACTCCAAAGCCACAATCCAATAAATGCCTTAGGATAGAGCTTTTTCATCTGGTACAGCGTGAACTTATGTCAAATAGAAATATTATGTTATCTTGTCTCAGATGTTAGTGTCTATGGCAGGAGTCTCAAACTCAATTTGGCTTGGGGCCACTGCTGGTACGTTCAAGTAGTACAAGAAAGCTCAATATTCTGAAAATATTATATAAAATATTATACTAAATCATGCAACAGCTTTTCCCATCGGGCAAAAAGGTGTTCTTCTATCCATTTTACAAAAGATACTTAAAAGACCATTTAATTTCTAAATATTATTGCTATTACTATTATTGTTCATATATATTTTGTTGTATAAATAATTTTAATTTAAGTCATATTATTTTCTGTTTGTTATTTCTGTTTCTTAAACTGTGAAATTTGAACTTGGTGGAGGCCTACCAGGGGTTTCTGCCTCTCCCTGCACTGTATAATATTTGTTATTCTTGTCATTTGTATGTATGTTTTAATGTTTTAATAAAACAATTAATATAAATTTCATTAAGGAATTTACATCAAATCAAAACTTGCAAAAACCAGACATAATTCAAAAGTCCAAAAATCTAAACTCCGTTCAAAACGCAGAGAGAGGGGTGCAGGAGCAGCACATACCGATGCGTAGCATGAAGTTGTTGAATGACTGGTAGTTGATGTTCATGAGTGTGACCTTCATGGCCAGAGCAAAGTCTGCCAGGTCTGCCAGGTGCTGCCAGCGCTCTCTGTCAGACTGCTCCTCCTTCTGTCAGACAACAACCAAACACCAACATCATCATGCCTCACAAAAACCAACAGCATTTTAGCACAACTCAAGAGATCATTCGAGAGCTCTGAGAAAGCCGATGTCCAAATGATCTAGATAGATCATCACTCTCTTTTTTAACTCAGCTAAGCAGAGCAGAATCATTTTCCAGTTGTGGTTCGGGAGGCAGACACCCTCTCCATATTTAAGAGTAGGCTTAAGACCTTCCTCTTTGATAAAGCCTATAGTTAGGGCTGGCTCAGGTGAGTCCTGAACCATCCTTCATTATTCATGCTGCTATAGGCCTAGACTATCTTCTGATCCTCTCTCACTCTTTCTGGTCTGTCCAAGGTTTCTGTCTCTTAAAAGGCAGTTTTTCCTTGCCGCCATCACCAAGTGCTTGCTGGTGGGAACTGTTGGGTCTCAATTATATAAAGGAGATCGGTCTAGACCTGCTCTATTTGAAACGTGTCCTGATATAACTTCTGTCATGAATTGGTGCTATACAAATAAAATAAAATTGAATTGAATTAAAAGATATGAGGATTTTGTGCATGGCTCCGTTAAAAACAAACTTGACACCAAAAAGATGACTGCAAGTACATTCCACCTCACATCTGGTACACTGGCTTTTAAATGTCACACTGCTTATCCTACCAACAGTTGAGTTTTAAACAAAATGTGCAGGTGTACGAATTTCAGTAAGGGCTAAAATACAATAAAAAAATAAGAAACATAGATTATTTCCAGGACATTTGGTCATATTAATTAATTTTCAGGTGTTTGCCTGGAAAACTAAAAACTAAATTAACCTGCCACTGCTGAAAAACTCAAATCCTCTTTTAATGTAAAATGGCTCCAGCAACTCCACTTTAACAACATGACTGCAGTCTGAAAAGGAGGGAAATTGCTCTGTAGCACGTACAGTACGTCATTAACAGTTAGGTTAATCAGAGGGTGCACAGCTGCATAAATTAATATTAATTTTCAAATGCCATGTAAACAGCTAAGCAGGAATATTGTCTTTTTCAGACAAAAAACTGATTATTTTGTGCATGAAAACATAGTCACTGAGGCCTGGAGAAATCATGTGACCACTAACCTTCATGCAGCTGTAACCGTTGCTGATGTCCGGCGTGACACCTGACGCTGCCATGTAGGTGCTGCCGATGGTCTTGATTTTTGTGATGCAGCGGAACTGAGGCTCATCCAGCAGCTGGCATGGACACAGGCCAAAGGTTACATTTACACACACTGCGGGACTCACTCATTCAAAAACACATACTGTACTTTAGGTCAGGAATAAATCCTTAATGGTCAGCAGATGTTTGACAGGCAGAAAAGTGAATGGGAGTGTAATCACATACACACACACACACACACACACACACACACCCTAGCAATTAAAAAAACATATCAGGCTGGGTCTTATTACAGTCTCATGCTGTGTGCTAAACAGGAACAAAGTGAAGAGAGCTGCTTACACTGTCAAAGTCTGAGATGATCTCATTAAGGAAGCGTAAGCATTCAATGCCTCCATTATTGATGCTCTCCTCTGTATAGAAGTCAGAGAAGTTGGGGATTGAGGCAAACATGACTCCAATCTCATCGTAGGACTGGCTGTACAGCTCCTGGAACAGGTCAGAGAGAAAGACATCGGAAGGTTTCTGGAACCTGATCTGAACACTTATAAAATCCTCCTTGAATGTCCCAAGAAATACTACAATATGGTTTTATAAGGATAAATAAAGAATAAAGAATACTGCAGATAAACATGCTGGGTTTCCTGATAATTCACAAGAAAGAAAAGTAACAGGAAACTGAGGAGCAAGATGAAGTTACGACTAGTAATGACTTTTGAAAAGAGTGACATAGCTTGGTGTCTGTGGATGTATGATCTTACCTCATCCCTTTTCTTGGAGCCCAGGAAGTGTCGAGCTACGTGTTCAGGCAGCATGTTGGTCACCAGCGCTTCATTCCAGCGCCTCATCTCATACACTTTCTCCTTCTGCTCATGGACTTCAATCTTCCACAGGAACAGGGTGCGGGCGAGCTTCTCCACCTCCGGGTGACAGCAGGGACTGACATTAGCATTTGACCAGTGTGTGGATTTGAAAGCAGATATGACTCAAATCATTGGTAATCCATAGATTGAGATAACAATCTAACATCAGGATCT
>JAGRRF010012897.1:117586-128865 GCA_019097615.1 Morone chrysops | reverse complement strand
GTTGTTGGCGGCGGCAGTGTAACAGTCAACAGACTTGAGGAGAGCAGTACGTGCCTGGTCCCAGGTACGCCAGCAACGGTGAACGAAGTCTTGTGCCGATGGGCAGGCAGCCTCCCTCTCTTGGTTGGCAAATAGTGGGGGCTGATACCCATAGGCGCACTGGAAGGGTGAGAGTCCAGTGGAAGAGCAGGTGAGGGTATTGTGGGCATATTCTACCCAGATCAGTTGTTCAGACCAGGAAGCAGGGTTATGGTTGATCAAGCAGCAAAGAGTGGTCTCCAGGCCCTGGTTTATTCTCTCAGTCTGCCCATTGGACTGGGGGTGGAAGCCAGATGACAGAGGCCGCAACTACACTGCAAAACTCCTTCGTTCTGGAAGGAGTTTTGCAGTGTAGTTAGATGTGAACTGGGGCCCCCGGTCAGAGACAATGTCAGTGGGCAGTCCCTGGAGACGAAAGATGTTCTGGAGAACCAGTTCAGCTGTCTCTTTGGCAGAGGGAAGCTTGGAAAGGGGAATGAAGTGGACCATCTTGCTAAAACTGTCGACAACTGTGAGGATGGCAGTGTGGCCTTTGGATGTAGGTAGGCCAGATTGTACTGTAATGGGCGTGAGGTTGGACCCAAGAACAGCACAGACTGAGACCAGCGTTGGAACAGTTCAACAGTTTATTGTCCAAACAGAGTTATAAAATCCACAGCAGGTACACAAGAATAGTCCACAACCTGAGCTAGTCAAAACAGCCAGACATTCTAGCAGAGACCTCTGGGGAGGGAATCCAAACAAACTGGAGACAGACAAGGGGCGAGCAGGCAGAGGGGTCAGGGACAGAAGGCTGTTCAGGTTACCTGGGCAGGGACGACGAGGACGGGTCAGGGACAAGCAGGGTCGAAACCAAGGAAGCAATCCAGGAAATAACACTAGAGAGCTTTGCATGCTGCTAAAGACAAGACAAGACTGAGAGGAAAGAGTGGGTTTAAATCAGGTGAGGGAACACAGGCGAAGGTGGTTGCACTGATGAGGCAGGCAGGTGATCAGGAAAAGTACTGGCAGAGCTGGCAGTAGGATGGAAAGCCAGGAGCGGATCATGACAGTCCACCTCTTTGGTCCTGACTAAAACATTTCTGCTTGGATGAATTGCATTTTGTACAACAATAGCTGCCAGAGGAAGAACTGTGGTGATCCTCTTACTATTTGACATTGAATTTTTCTCTAGTGCCAACAGCAGGTTGATCATTTTCTTCACAGCTATTGGATGGAATGCCCTGAAAGTTTTCACCACATAATCTGAATCATTTTGGCTAGTCCCAACTCTTGCTCCCTCATCAAGATGGCTCAGTGGGAGGTTGTCCACTAATTGGAAGGTTGGCAGTTCATCCTGCTACAACCCTAACCCTTACCCTAACCCATGTCAAAGTTTCCTTGGGCAAGATACTGAACCCCAAATTGCCACCGATGTGTGTGAATGTGTATGAATGAATTCATTAAAATTTTTGATTGCCTTTGTAATCACTGTATGGATGGGTAAATGTGGCATGTAGTGTAGAGTACTTTGAGTGGTCAGAAGACTAGAAAGGCGCTATACAAGTACATTCAATTTTCCAAGATCAAAATGTCAATGTGTCCAGTACTTTGTTTTATGACCAAATACTTGGTTTATATCCTCAGCGCTAGTTAGCACATGTGCACATGCTAACACAGTACTACAGGGCGGCTGTGGCTCAGCGGTAGAGCGTGTTGGTCCACTATTCGGAAGGTTAACGGTTCAATCAGTACAGTCCATTTACCATTTACATGCCACTAAATCCTATGCAAAGGACCTTTAAATATAGGCTTGAATGTAAAAAACAAAAACAAAAAACTTCCCTCATTCTATGTCAGAAGTACTGGCTACAGAGATTTGATGTGAAGCGAGCTGGCTTCTGGGTGAACTGTTTCTGAACTGGGTCATAGGTTAAACATGCCTGCAAAAAAACAAAGTTTATACTCAGGGTGTTATTGGAATTGTGATAAAAATTGGAACTGATAAAATTAACACTTTTTGTGTAAATGGTAAATGGTAAATGGACCTGGCTAGAAAGGCGCTAAACAAGTGTATAGCGCCTTTCTAGTCTTCCGACCACTCAAAGCGCTTTTACCCTACGTGCCACATTCACCCTTTCACACACATTCACTGTGTGTGATTAAGTTTTATAGTGACATGGAAAGCTGCTGCTTGAGTTTACATTAACTACTCACCTTTCCCACAAATAGACTTTTAAATTTACAAGATTTACAAAATATCCATCTGGCCGCATTTCCAATACCGCATATATATTCCTACCTCATTGGAAGGTTTTTGGCACATTGGTGCTCCCAAAGAGATAAACTTAATAGGCAAATTCACTAATATTCATTAATCACTTAGTTGAGATGGGAATGTTTTGGTGATGGGGTTGGCAGATTAGTCCAAAGTTGAGGTGGAAACATAACTAGGGCTTGGAGGGGTCCAGTGAAGGCAGTCCAAAGAATGGTGTCCAAAAGTAGACAGCAAATGAGACAGGAGGGAGTTATGCTGGTGGGAGGAGTCAGGCTGGGGAACTGCAGGCAAAAGAGAACAGGGATTATTAATCTGGCAGACACAGTGACATGAATCATTAAGGCTGGATTCTCAACTGACTGTGTTAACAAAGTCTAGAGTGTTAAGGAGGGGACCAGGTATATGAAGCAGAGCAGGATGACAATGATGGCTGGCAGCTGGTGACCTGACTCCTGCACACCTGACCCCACTCCTGTAATCAATCATACACAGAGTCAAACAGAAGTGGAGGGCTTGACATAATACGGATTTTCCACATTGCACATTGCACAGGTGGCAGAGCGGGTCGTCCCCAATCAGATGGTTGTTGGTTCGATCCCCGGCTCCTCCTGCCATGTGTCGAAGTATCCTTGAGCAAGATACTGAATCCCCAAATTGCTCCCGATGCATAGCATCGGGGTGTGAATGTGTGTAAATGAGTTAGTTTCTGTCGATGGACTTTGCCATTGCTGTGTGAATGTGTGTGAAAGGGTGAGTGTGGCACTTGAGTGGTCGGAAGACTAGAACGGCGCTATACAAGTACAGGTCCATTTACCACCTGAGGACCCTATAGGCCCCTGAAGATTAGACTGAAAACTGACAGCTGGCTATCTGATCTGCAATTCCATTTTATCCCCAGTTCACTGATTACCAGAGCTATGTGATGCATAGCTGCCTGGTGGACAACCCGACCCTGGAGCGCTCCATTGCTCTGTTCAATGGAGTCTCACAGTGGGTCCAGCTCATGGTGCTCAGCAAGCTAACACCTCAGACCCGTGCAGAGGTTATTACCAAATATATCCATGTGGCTCAGGTAAGACAGCATTTCCATCTTCAATGTCAAGGGGTTTATTTGTTCCAAACTAAACTTGGCTATAATTTTCTTTGCCTAACACTGTTTAAAAAAATATACTGTATATGGAATGTTCCTGCTGACAACAGAACTCAGGGAGGAAGCTGATTGGATAAGACTACCACATACGTTTCCCATTGTCCAGGCTTCCATATCCTACCCTGAACACCCAGCCAAAAACAGAACCCTTGCATGCATGTTGCACATGACTCTGTTTACCTACACAAATGCAACAGTAAAGTGTTAAAGATGCCAGTATTTCATTCATACACCAGTGTTCTATTTATATAAAGTCAAGCATCAGCTATTAAAATTTGTCTAAAACTACCATTTGGTCACAACTATCAAAGTAAAGCATGTATAAGGTAAGATCAAAATGTTTGCAGTAGCAATATAGCTGAAATTCTTTATCAGGTCACATAATCTGGTGGGTTGCAGAATAAAGTGCCACACCTGTTATCCCGTAATTGTGGGGTATCTTCTTATGAGATGAGGAAGCCATAATGAACGAACATGGAGAATTTTTTTTTATATTTGATGGTATAATGAAAAGATCACACACTAATTTAATATTATGAATGTTTAATTTAGCTGTTGCTTATGACATTACCTGTCAGTAAGGGCATGCATTTTTTTTGTTTTGCACAAAAGCATAAAACCTAAATTTGGTTTTAAAGAATATGACCAGTTTTCAAGCCAGACTTGCTGAATTGTGCATACAGCAATAGCTTAGCAATATGCAACACTATTAATGAGAGAAAGTATTTTAAGCAAAAACACACATAACTATTAATAATGTTAAATTCAGTTGTTTTTTAAGACTGAAATTAAAACACAATTATTCCCAGTCTTTTGCTGTTCGCAATATAAACTCTATCAGTATTGTAGCATGATGTTAGCCCTCTCAGGGCTGTGTCTTATCGGCCTGGCTGTTCTCCTTATACACAAACAACATACATACAACAGTTTCCCATCCCAGCACAGTGGAGTATCATCCTTTTGTATGCTCATGATACAACCATAATAAGCTTATTCAGCATATTCAAAATCAACATGCAAGTAGCCTGAGTAGTCACTTCCTACTCGATGCACACAAACCACAGGAACTCCTCAATGATGGCACAGCGCCCCACCCAAATCGCCTATACATATATCTTAGAACAACCTAGAACTATCATAAACTCATTTAAATTTCTTGACACTCAAATATTAACTCACTGAGAAAGCCCAGCAGATACTGTTCTGTCTTAGTGTCAAACACAGAGTCTGTTTTTTACAGTCATCATTGAAAGCATTCTCACTACATTTAGAATAGTTTGATACAGCAACCTAGACACTCCCAAAGAAAATGCATCATGAACAGATCCTTCAAAATCAAGCAAATATTCAGCAGGTAAAATCATATCTGGCCTATCCCACCTGTGTGTCTCCACCTTTTATTATTTTTATTTTTATTTTGAAGATGTATATTCATTTCTTATAAAACATAAATTCTGTAGAGTTGGAATGCTTCCACGATTAGCAACTGGGGGCACGGAAAATAAAATATGAATGACCTCATGATAATGATGATAATGTCATCTAAATGGGCCATCATATTTAAATCTCATTAATCTAAATGGGACTGTTTGCAATAGAGTAGAACAGCACAAAACACAGGATAGGTTTGTTTAGATAAACAGTGAAGAATCAAAAGTAACATCTTAAACATGTCACTTTCTGTCATCAGAAACTTCTGCAGCTGCAGAACTTTAACACTCTGATGGCCGTGGTGGGGGGACTAAGTCATAGCTCCATTTCTCGACTAAAGGAGACTCACTCTTTTCTGGCTCCAGACGTTGTGAAGGTAAGTCAATACCAGCCTTTGAATGCACTTCTATGTATATCCACACACACTGGAGTATGCATTACTACAGTGTAGTAAAATAAACCAGGCATTGCCTGTTTTGTTACAAACGTTTTCCTCTATTATTCGCTCTATTGGCATAAATGGAATATTATACACAAGCAATGTTAAGTTAGTTGCAGTCTGAAACACCACTAGATACCACTAAAACCGACACACTGGACCTTTTTAGTAGTGTGTTTTTATTAGAGAGGAGTAGATATGTAGTAGATATAGGTGTAGATATATTTTAAAGGTTTAGTGTTTAGGATTCAGTGGCATGTAGCAATGTAATTGCAAATCACAACTCTGTCGCTTCGCCCTCACCTTCCAAGCACAAAGGACAAAGGACAAAATGAAACAGTTTTAATCTTAACCAGGGTTTGGAACTGTTTTACAATAAATGCATCACAACTTTGACTTTTTTTCCATTTTTACTTTTACTATGTGTATACCTATACATTCAGTTCTATTCTATGTATTGTGTTAGCTATAAATACTATTTCTTTAACGTCGTGTGAGTAGAACAACTGTAACAAACAAATTTCCCCCTGGGGATCAATAAAGTATTTCTGATTCTGATCTGTTAAAGCAATAGTCATCCAAACTCTCTATTATCAAAGAATTCCTAACATGTCGGCTTCAAAGGTGGCTGTCATTAATTTAATTAAATTGCAATACATATTTTCATTTGATTTGATTTACTTTAATGTAATGTTTAAAAAATCATTAACTATGAAATTAGACGTGTCACATGAATTGCCATATCTGAACAACTTTAAATTCCACAGATCTGGAGCGAGATGACAGAGTTGGTCTCTTCCAACAATAACTACTCTTGCTACCGAAAGGCCTTCAATAAGTGCCAAGGCTTTAAAATCCCCATCCTGGGTGTGCACCTTAAGGACCTGATTGCAGTGCATGTCGTCTTTCCTGACTGGCTTGATGACAGTAATAAGGTCAACCTGGTGAAGATGCATCAGCTCTACATGACCTTCAATGAGTTAGTTTCATTGCAGAGTGCAGTGGCCCAAGTGGAGCCCAACATGGACCTCATCTACCTGTTAACGGTGAGGGTTTGGAGTAGTCACTGCAGTAGTCAAGCATATTTGTAAAAAATGCACACACAGCTTTCTATTTGGGGGGAAGACAAAAAAGGCTTGAGCAGTAAAGGTGTTTTTTTCACTGTATGCTGTGATATACTGTATTTCATTGTTCTCTCTTGAACCAACAACTACAATTTGAGGAAAATTTGTGTCACTCTCAAAAGAATAGTTACATACAAACAAGCATACGATCCATTTTGGTCAATATGCTTATATTCTTATTCTACAGTGGAGCTCTGCACTGGTGACTGCACTTGTGATTGTCAGCTAGGCTGTATGTTACCTAGTTAAAAGCCTCAAATGGTCATGTATTTACTTGCTGATGTGCATACTGAAGTGCATTTGAACAGTAATGCAACCACGTAGCTTAGAGAAGAAGTGAACAAACTACATAGTAACGGTGTCATTCATAGTCAGTGACTATGAATCTTTGAGCTGAGTTGAATAAAGCGATTTGTGATTTCCACTTATTAATATAGAATGTTCACCCTCTGTGATGAGAATTTATTACTATGACTATGGCTTAGGTTGGACTAGTCAGACCAACTCTGAATTATTTTTGTTGCACAAGTAGGACTAATTTGCCATGAATTCTGGGTAAATTAACTGTGTTAAGCCGTTCAGCTCAATTCAGAGTATGTCTTCTGGACCTCCATTTTAGATTACTTTTTATTTTTGTAAAAAACGTATTACTGATCTGATTAACTTAGAGCAAAATTGGTCTAACACTTTAGAACAGTTTAAAATATCTTTGTGAAATTGGTGCCTGATTGCTCAGATTGCTCAGAAATCAGACTTGTCAAAGGCTTGTTTCTTCCAAAATTTTGCTGAGAAACAGTTTGAAAATTGTTCTAATGTATAGTGCTCTGTTGATTTGACTCTACTAATGAGGAAGGGACACCAAATCTCTTCTTCAACACAAAGATAAGCACTGGAATACTTTCAACTACCACTCATAAGTGTGATTTATGACTAATATTCAGTATACATTAAGAAAGCTTATTCAAGGAATTTTCAACTAATAATATCCAAAATCTATGTGTTTTCAGCTTTCTTTAGACCTTTATTACACAGAAGATGAAATTTACGAGCTGTCATTGCTGAGGGAACCACGTAACACAAAATCCTTGGTAAGTCCACACACAGAGTTTCAACAAAATTGATATTTATGCTGAAAGTGACCGTGCCCAGACCATACACTATTTGTGTACCATAATAGTTATTTTTGATAACGTATGCTGTCATTTAGCATTCAGAAAGAATAGAAAAATATTACTTTGTTGCTTTTGAACTACACTATATGGACAAAAGTATTCGGCCGCCTGACCATTATACCAACAGGGACTGTAATGACTTTGTATTCAAATACATATGCTCAATGATGGCTAGTGGTGATTTTGGGTGGGTGGGCTAACAAATGTATTACACTCAACAATACTTCACATCAAGTTACAGCAACAACATTATATACTTTGTTATAGCAAGTGCTCTACGGCAACACTGGGGAGACATACCCAAAAGAATGCTTTCAGCCTGTCCTTCAGTTCAGATACGGAGCATGAAAAATTCTCCAGGGCCTGTCTTGTTTTGACAGAATCTGTGGTCTTAGACATGTACAACCTGTGTTTGACAGGTGTTCGGCTAATTCATCATCTTCAATCATGTTTCCTAATTTTTTTGACAAATGTTGTAAAATTCACAATTCCTTGTTGGGTCCAAGCCATGTCTCCTCCAAAAAGCAAACATGGAAAAAAAGAAAAGTGAATTCCTAGCTACACTTGCCATCACTTCCATTTTTCCTCCAAAGACATTAGGCTTTATTGGGTTATCAAGACACAATACATGTTCAATCAGTAAGGATACATTTCACCCATTTTTCCCCCTTTTAGAACACCAACAACCCAAAACAAAAACAGGAGGGTGAACAGTAGCCAAACCAACAAAAAACAAAAAGTAAAAAGGAACATTCAGAGGAGGGATCCAAAATGCTTGGGAAAAAGAAACAAAAATTAACTATAACAATTTGTATATGTTGTGCCTGGAGTTTGACCACCATATCATCACACCAAAGACAATTACTGGCCTCTATCAGAATCCTGACTGGGGGGAAAAAAATCAGTTTATCTTAATTAGAACCATCTATCTTAATCATCTAGGGAGGGAATGGAATTTATTAAGGAAAGAATTGGATTCCAAGTTTTATCAAATTTGTCGGAGCACCCCCTAATACTGTACTTGATTTTTTTCAAAGTGTAGAAATGACATTAGATCCTTTAGCCAAGAGTTAGAGGAGGGAGGATTCTTATCTTTCCAATGAAGTAAAATACGTCTGCGGGCTACTAGAGATGCAAAAGCAATAGAGTGGCTTTCCCTGTTGGTGAAGAAGTGTGTGAATTCTTTAGGCACACCAAAGATGGAGGTTAAAGGACTCCAAAGCACTGGTTTGTTTAGAGCTTTTGAAAAAGTATTGTAGAAAGAGGACCAGAATGACCTTAATTTCGGACAGGAAAAAAACGTGTGTATGACTGGCTGATGACAGAGAGCATCCGTCACATGTATCACTTGCATTAAAATGTTTTTTAAGTTTAGCTTTGGAAAAATGTGTCCTGTGCAGTACCTTGAACTGAATTAATGTCAGACTGGCACAAGATGAGGTGGAGTTAACCCTGTCAAGGGCCCTTTGCCACCATTCATCTGACAAGGTACGACCTAGCTCCTTTTCCCATGAATTTCTAGTTGCCAGTGGGCATAATAATGATGACAAGATTAATTTCACCACAACTGAAATGAATCCACGGACCACAGGAAGAGAAAGAATTACATCAATGAGAGTACATGGTGGTTTGTGGGGGAAGTTGGGGAAATTACAATGGACTAAATCTCTTTGAAAATATCTAAATAAATGAGCTTGTGGAAGGGCAAATTTAGTTCGGAAGTTCTCAAAGGGGATAAAAATGTCCTTATCAAAAAGTTGATCAAAATTCACCAGCCCTTTCTCTTTCCAAAGAGTGTAAGTTGAGTCAAGTGCCGCGGGTGGAAATAGGTGGTTTTCACCGAAGGGCATTAGTGGGGAGAGAGAGGTGAAATGTCATTTAAACTTTTTATAGTAGTCAAGACAATTGGGTTAGAGGTGACTTTAGTAGGGTGTGCATTTAGAAGGGCACATATTAAAGCTGATAAAGAGATGGAGTTGCATGAGTAGGCTTCCATCTGACATCTGTCTGTGCTGGGGGAGTTGTACCAGGTAAAGATTTTTTGAATATTGGCTGCCCAATAGTATGCCCTGAAATCCGGCAGAGCAAGGCCACCCTCGTCCTTGGTCTTTTGAAAAATTTAGTACTTTGCCCTTGGAATCTTTCCCGCCCAAATGAAATGTGAAATAATCTTATCCAATTTTTTGAAAAAAGTTTTGGGCAGTTATATAGGTAGACACTGAAAAAGAAATAAAAATGTTGGTAGGACATTCATTTTGATAGAATCGATTCTACCTAGAAGCGACAATGGGAGGGCATTCCAGCGTAGTAGATCTGATTTAACATTTCTGACCAGTACGACAATGTTATGTTTATACAGTAAAGGGAGACTATTTAAGATATTAACAACAACAGCGAACAGCAATGGTGATAGCGGACATCCTTGGCGGCAGCCGCATGTTAAAGGAAAGAAGTTGGACTGTGTTGAGTTAGTCCTTACACTAGCAATTGGGGCATTGTATAGCAATTTAATCCATGAGATAAAATTTTGACCAAAACCGAACCTATTTAGAACTGAAAATAAATAATTCCACTCCACTCTATTTAAAGCCTTTTCTGCATCCATAGAAATTACCATTTTAGGGTCTTGTGATTCTGGTTTGGACAGTATTATGTTGAGCAGACAGCATATATTTGAGGATAGCTGTCTGCCCCTTATAAAACCAGTCTGGTCTTTTGAGATGATGTTTAGTATAGTATTTAGGGGTCGAGGTGGCCGGCGAAGCCAAGTTTAATGTCACTGTTGAGCAAACTGACAGGTCGCCAGCTGCTGCAATCTTCAAGGTCTTCATTTTATTTTGGGATGAGTGATATTGACGCTTGAGTTAAGGACAGAGGAAGGGTGCTGAGTTCAAAGGAGTCATTAATCATGTCCAATAACAGGGGAGCGAGTTGATTGGCAAAATTCGGATGGGAAGCCGTCTGGGCCTGGTGCCTTGCCATTTTGCATTAATTTAAGGCTGGCTTTCACTTCTTCTGAGAGGATCATCTCTTTTATTTTTGGAATTAGTATCAACTGAAGGGAAGACTAAGTTATCTAGGAATTTGTTCATTGAGGTAGTGTCTGAAGAGGCTTCTGATTTATATAAATCAGAATAATATGAAGCAAAAATATTATTAATCTCGGTTGGGTCTGTAACTAAAGTTTGGGGGTTCTTACGAATTTGTGAGATAAATTGGGAAGAGGATTGATGTTTTAGTTCCCTTGCTAGTAACCGACTAGCCTTGTTTCCATATTCAAGTGCCCTTTATAGGCCTTAAAAGAAACTCCACTTTGTTTATGGAAATGAGGTCTTTCCATCTGGAGAGTGGGATTGGCTGAAGTGGAGTGTTGTCTGTCAATTTGAAGAATTGAAGAAAGTTGTCTTTGTTTTTCACCCTTTCGTATCCTGGCGCTATATGAGATAATCTCTCCACGTATTACTGCTTTGAAGGTTTCCCACAGGAGAAAGGGTGATGTAGAGTCAGATTTGTTATTTTTGAGAAAGCTTGAAATCCTGTCAGAGATAAATTCACAAAATTTGTTGGATGATAATAGCCCAGTGTTTAATCTCCAGGTTGAGTGGTTTTTGGTTTTAGGGACTAGTTCCAAATCTAATAAGAGGGGGGCATGGTCTGAAATAACTAT
>JAGRRF010012897.1:77156-87346 GCA_019097615.1 Morone chrysops | reverse complement strand
CCAATCGGAAGGTTGTTGGTTCGATCCCCAGCTCCTCCTGCCACGTGTCGAAGTATCCTTGATACTGAGATACTGAACCCCAAATTGCTCCTGATGCATAGCATCGGTGTGTGAATGTGTATGACTGAGTTAGTTTCTGTTCGATGGTCTTTGCTATCGCTGTGTGAATGTGTGTGAAAGGGTGAATGTGGCACGTAGTGTAAAAGCGCTTTGAGTCTGAAGACCATCTGAAGACTAGAAAGGCGCTATACAAGTACAGGTCCATTTCCCATTTACCATTTACTTCGTTTGGCCACAAACTGAAAAACAGGGGGAACATTTAGGATTATGGTGATAACAGAATTTAACCATGATCAAGGTTTTATAATCACCTGATAATAGCCACTGCATCACCTTGGAAGCTGATAACAGCTACTGATTGGAAAAGTCTTAACAGAAACTATGCGTAGGACCGGCTTGACATAAATCTCAGTGTTTTTTTAATGCTGAGGAAGGAACATGAGATGTACGTGAGTGATTTGTCTTTGTTGATCTCTCTTTACCTTAACAAAATAATACACACCAAATGAAAAAAAAAGAAAAACATCCATTTCCCTAATTAAACAGAAAAATACAACCGTATACCTTTTAAATTTAGTTCTCTTATACTGAACAAAGACCAAGACAAAGACCTTAAAACCCACTTAAAAAAAAACTCACCAAATCACCTTTATTAGTCTTTCTGCTGTTCCAATAATCACCAACTCTAGTGTCTAACCATCTAACAGAATTAGATGTAAAAAAAAGAATTAAAAATTCTGGCTCTACGTGATGTCACTGCCTCTCCTCTCCTCATCTTCTTAGTTAGAGAGTAAGAGCCTTGGTTTGAGCTTATGTGACCTAACCCACCTTTTCACAGTTTCCCTGTCGCCAAACTAGTCGACATGAACTTAATTCACTGTTATACAATACATGTTCAAAGTAAAAAATGTGATATGATCTTACATGACTTTCTGTTTGCGTGCAGTGTCTGGGTCTGAAGCGATGTATTGCACCACATCACTGTCAATGGCAAGGTCTTCCCGTTTTACAACAAGCTTTTCTATTGGATCAAAAATTGGAGCTTCATTGACATCCAGCACATTCACCACCACGGTGGCAGTGGCAGTGGCAAGCTTAGTAGCAAAAGGGACCTCATTCTCCACTGCAACCAACAGAGTATGCTTGCTGCTCTTCTCAAAGTCAAGACCCTGGTTGGATGGAAAGAAAAGCATAGCAGCAAAATGTCTCAAACATATTTCTTAAACTCATTAAACCCAAATTCATTTTAAACAGTCTAATAAACTGCAATAAGTGACAGAAGAGTCACTTATTTTTAAAACTAATAAAACTAATATTTATTGACAAATCTCACCCCTTAACATTGTGGCTAATTTGAGAATTCTGGTTTATTTCCTACCTTGGCCGTAGAAATTATTCCTTCATGTTTGTTACTTCCTGTTCTCACTGTGAAGAGTCCTTCAGGATCACCACTAACAATGTTAAACTTGGCATTCCAGGCTGGAGAATTTGGTTCGTCATCATCTGTTACTGACATCTTAGTCACTTGAATGTCCACTGCGTTTTCTGTAACTTCTGCTTCATACTGGGAGAATACACAGGATATATTGAAAGTGTGGGAGTGAAAAAAAAAACAGGAAAAACAAGGAATGAAAAAGGTTGTTCCTTGCCATTTAACAGGAATAATTATATTTTTAACCTTAGTCTTAAATTTTATTGTCTGCATGCAATTTAGTTTAATATTATACATCAAGTAGACTAGGGATGTCCCAATCTAGTTTTTCTGTACCCAATCCCAGTTATTTAATAGTGAGAATCTGCCAATACAGAATCCTGATGCAATACATCCATTTCCCTAGATACAGTTGCACAGTACATATTTCAGTGGTTCTGAACCTTTTTGTTGTCATGGACCCCCAAATGAATACACATCAGGCCTGTATATGATGTGGAGATCTGTCTGATGAGATTTAGTTATTCCATAACTATCTATACTGTAGATTGGCACATTAACAGTAAAGAGCCTGAAATCTATGAACAGAACAGTCATACATTGGGTTAACTTTTAGCGAATGAAACAGTGAAATTAAAATATTACCCAAAAGGTTGAGAACCACTGGCTGATGTAGATTAAAGTGACTAAAATCATTCCAATGTATATGCTTAAATAAATAAATGCTTAAAAAATGCTTAAAAGTACATCTTGATCGGCCCAGATAGCGATCTTTGAGACTGAGATTGTTAAAGAGTGCTTCAGTCATGTCATTAACATCCAGGAGCAATCCTATTTCAAGTACCACATAAAATGACAACCCATTATATTTCCAAAAATGATGGTGAGCTACCTTCTCCAGCAAACCTGTTGTTGCCTTAAAGTTGGCCATGTATGAACTGACTGTTCACTAAGCCTGGCCTCCCCAAGTCATTTTTAGCAGGTCAACATGGAAATGTTAATCAGGCTTTTTCTAATGTAACTTGTAAACACCAAAAATAATATAGTTAGTTAACACAAGTGATAAGCCCCTAGCATCAGAAGTAACATGCTTCTCTTCTCTAATGCCACAATCTTCTCTAAGAAACAAGTAGATGAAGATATTTTTCAATCAATTCCTTGCAATTTTCTCACTGTTGTGAGCACCTTTCTACTAAGGTTTCCTGGTTTACTCTACAATGTTCTGGACTTAAAAATATGTCATTTTAATTTTTATAACTTTAACTTTATTCTATTCTTCTACTTGTGTGTTGCCTAAACACTCTAATGCTAACCACAGTCCCATGGACAGTGCTTCACCTTGATCAGACAACCAGAGCTCAACATATCTTCTGTGCCTTTACGGTTGGATTAGCTATGACTGGACAATAGTACTTCAGAAGGGAGGGGGGGGTGGCAAACAGTATGTTGTACTTACAGAGGACTGAGTGAAGGCCGGAGCATTGTCGTTGCTATCTGTGACTGTAAGGATTACTTTTGCTTCTCCAGTCAACCCTTCTCCCACCATATCTGCTGCTTGTACCACCAGAGTGTACTTTGGGTATTTCTGTTTGAAGAGACAGACAATGAGTTTAACACATCAACTGGATTGCTTTATTATTTTTTTAACATTTCGCAAACTCCCTATTCGAATCAAATACTTTCAAACTGCTGACATTCAGCTGGTGTGATGTTACATGATGACACCTTCTCATGTCCTGTTGCTTTAGATATTACCTTCAATTAAGAGCAGTTAACAGTAAGTGTGCTACAGAGCTGGTTGCTGACAGTGATAATGGAAGTAGTTCACATTATGGTATTTGTTACATTACCCTAGAACTGTCAAATATTTAATATTACAACTACCATTCAAATATGGGAAAAACAATTTTTAATTTGTACTGAGCAGTCTGATGATTATTTCAAAATGTACAGTGTATAAAAGCAACAGACCCTGCCCCTGTACTACATTGGGAGGAATTTATAAGTTGTACTGTAACTCAAATCCACTGCATGTTCTGTTGCTCTAACAAAATTACAGTAATGTTCTGTTAATGCAAAACAAAAGGAAACTAGCGAGCTGTACTGAACGGATAATCATAAACACCAAACAGGAAGAAATTTGGATTGCACACCACCAGTGTGTTCAGTGGCAGACTGCTGTCCCAATCGAGCTCCACCAACAGACTGAAAAACTCTTTCGTCCCCCTGGCCATAAGACTGTACAACAGCTCTTAGTCAAGGCATGGAGGACAATCAACTTCATTTGCACTCCATCTGCACTGCTTACTGTGGCTACTGTGTTAAGTTAACTTTAATTTTATTTTTTAATTTTACTCTAATGTATGTTTAATGTCTTGTATGGTACTGAATGCTTGAATTTGCCTTGGGATAAATAAAGCATGCATCCATCCATCCATCCATGGTGCAGCTGTTTAGTCTGCACCTGAGCTTGCATAAAAGTATTTATACCACCCTAATTGAACCAAATCAAACAGGAAAACTGTTTCTTTGAAACACAGATCATTTCAACATTTAGGTGTGAAAACATGCAAAGACAGATAAAATATGTTCTAAAAGCCTCACCTCTCTGTCTAGCCCACCGGCATTGACTCTGATGGCTCCATTGACTGGGTTGATGACAAACAGGGAGTCAGTGGGCAACTCTGGCTCCTGGCTCATAATGCGGTAGCGAATATCAGAGTTGGCATTATTTGGCTCATCCTGATCTGTGGCCACAACTTTAATCACCTCATAATCTGGAGAAAGGGACATCAGAAGTGGAAATTAAGTACAAAGACTCCTAAAAGTGTTCACAGCACCTCATTAAAAGAGGTGATTTACAAAATAAAGCTGGGCCATATGGGGCCAAGATTATGCTAGTTTTCTTTCAAACCTAACAATGTACCTTGTGGTGTGCAAGGTGTATCAGTCAGTCAAGTCATTTTATCATTTTGTAGTCTTGTCTCTAAGGATTGAAATTTTTTAGTGAACTAAAATTACCCCAAATTATAAAAAAAAGGAGTGTACCATCTAACTACTATGATCCATTACGCAGACATACAATAAAGGTAGACTGTCAGATGAAGGTAATAGTCATTTATTCACTAATTAAGGAATTGTGTGTAAAGGAAGTTTTCTATGTAAATTAAGAAGGTGAGGTGAAGATAAGAAGATAAGATAAGATATTCCTTTATTTGTCCCACAATGGTGAAATTCCGAAATATTGGTACACACTTGTTCTTAAATATACGTCTTCTGCCAATTCGTCATCCCTAACCCTTGCAACTACCTAGACCCATATACTTTCATCTGGAAACTTTGTTCAGCCTCTTAGCATGTGTGCTTCACTTCAAATATTATAATTGCTTACATTTCTGATTTACTTTTGTGCCGTTTTCTTTTAGCTCCATTGTACAGCTATAAAACATACGATCATCAAGACACAAAGACCACAAAAAAAGTAGTTGTAACTGCAATCATTGTCAAACTATATTGTTCGAGCAAACATGTCTTTCATACTTAAATTAGCTCCATTGACAGTACCTTTTGGTGAGGCCTCTGGAACTTCTCCCAGGAAGGTGTCTTGGGCGAAAGTAGGCTTGTTGTCGTTCTGGTCAATTACATTGACTGTAATATCCATAGGGTCTTCAGCAACGGAACCATCTGCCACAGCATGTGCTTGAAACTGCACACAAACAAAACACATCGGTAATATAACGCTGTACATGAAAGCGTAATCCATGTAGATGCTTTCATTCCATATGGTAAATGGACCTAGCGCCTTTCTAGTCTTCCGACCACTCAAACTGCTTTTTACACTACGTGCCACACTTGCCCTATGTCAAGACACTTTTCATATAGAGCAGGTCTAGACCGTACTAAAATTATTTACAGAGACCCAACAACTCTGTTGGCAGGCACTGAAAAATCAGCACCTATCTGACAGTGTCAATAAAATTTCAATTCTGAATGAAAATGGAGTACAAAGTGTGCTCAGGTGTTTCCCACAACTCCTTGTCTCATACTGATAAGTAGAAAAGACTGTATGTAAAAATCTAACAGCAGAGAGGATTCTTACTGTGTACTTGGCTTGTTTCTCTCTGTCCAGTGGTTGTGTGATATACAGAGTACCAGAAGCTCTGTCCATGGTGAAGAGGCCAATGGGATTCTGATCAGCTCCTGGACCAGTGATGCTGTAATAGATCTTCTTTACTTTATCTTCATTAGAACGGATCTAATAGGGAATGGATCAAACACACCAGGACTGAGTTATACCACTATCACAGACTACAATAATAGTTACAATATTGCAGAACAATTTCAACTGAGAGTGGCCTGCTTACAATATTCTACATCTTGGCCAACATCTCAAGTTAATCATATTATGATCTCTGGATAAATGTGTTGTATCATCCCATCAGCCATGGCACACATTCATTACTGTGAGGAAACTAGGATAATTAAACTATTGCCATAAAAAAGTTAACAGGGTTACAGAATAATTGTAAGTACAATTGGGGATTGGGGAGAAATGCAAGACAACTGCAGCTCTATTTGGACAGAGTAAAATATTTTTTCTTAAATCAAATCCAATAAATAAATAGAAAATAAAGAATCAGAACCCTATGAATGCAATGGAAAACAACACAGAGAAACACATATTCAAAATTCAGTTTAGTATCAAATACTCAATATCAAAAAGGTGTTTTAGTTCCTCTTACCTGAGATACTCTGAGGGGGTAGGGTCCTCTGTCATTCTCAGGAACATTGAGGTCGGGAATAACCCAGTCTCTCTTTCTCCTCTTTAGGCCGTCAACATGCTTGGGGAAGTGCAGAATGGGCACCTGTGGATCAGCTGCAGTCTGGGAAAACACAGACTTAGAAATTTACTGCATAGTTTACTTTGTCATCCACAGACATTTTGCTCGCTTAATCAGGGCCCGAGCAGCAATCGCTGAAGGAATTATTATTTCACACAATGAATTGCACTTTTGGGACCACAACATGCTCCATATCTCATAAAGCGCAGCACAAAATCAACGGTATGAGAACTGTAATTGTGATATGGGTCCCACACATGGGCAGGCAAAATGGCTCAACATCGCCTCTTAACAGCAGCCCCGGGGCATGTTTCACGGATATGCATGAAAATTGGTACAGATGTATCATGTCCAGACGTACAAAAAAGCTTCTGCAAACTCAACAGGAAGTCGGCCATTTTTAATTTAGTGGACGTTTTTAGTGATTCACACATATTTTAACAAACTCCTCCTAGGGAATTGATCAGATAAACTTAAAATTTGGCCAATATGAAGACAAGCACTATTAAAAGTTGTCCCATTTGAGAGTTTCCATCACTTTCGCAGTGCCAAATTACAATGTTTGGCCATTTAAGAGTAAGTTGTCATAACTTCTGTGTACTTTCCAACCTGAAACAAAGCTCACAGGTCTGATAAGATTCCTGCCCTGAACAAATCAACATGCCAATATTCTTCCATACTAATAGCATAGTGCCCCCTACTGGCAACATGAAATGTCATGTTTTATACTTTTATGTACTATTCCTGGCAGATTTACCAGATCTAGCAGTACTTTGGTCAGAAGACCCTAAAGTAGTTGATGATGTGTTATGAATCTTTTTCAGTTACAGTCTAATTTTGAATCCTTTTTGGACGATTTGCAAGCGTATCTTAACGAACTTCTCCTAAGGAATTTATTGGGTCGATTTCAGATTTGGTCAGTGCAATCTAAAGACAATTATGATTAAAATTGATCCTGGTGACTGAGTATTAATAATGTCTCTAATCTTACCTCTGAGTGTACTTCAGTAAAGTGGTGCTGATGGTTATGGTGTTTGTGGTCTCCATGGTGATGCTTAACATTTTGGTTGTTCTCATGGTGATGCCCATGGTGCATTACCCTGACAAGAAGAGTCATTTTGCAACCTTGTGAATCCCAGGATTTGATGAAGAAGTCCTGGTGTCCTTCATGAAGGACAACAGATCTCTTTACCTGGAGGGGGAGAAAAAGACTAATCAGGAAAGGCCAACGTGCTGGTAAGCATTTTGGTTTTTAGAAAGCTTTCCACGTGACTACATCAAGCTAGGGCAAACTGAACCGTGTTATTGCTGTTTAAATCACTTCCGTCTTTCAGGTGGTTTCAGGTAAAGAAAATGTAGGGGTCCTCTCTCCACAGAGCTACTTCTGCCACATCTTAAAAATTCACATGGGTTCTGTTCATTATAACGGATATCACACCCACACTTCATCTAAGCTGAGCGTAAGATTACCAGAAATGAGAACTGTTGCTGAGAATTTATATTTCGGTCCTTTATAATTTATCCTTTATAAGACTAAAAACAATTCCCCAGTCCAATTACTCTGTATTACCCAAGCATACTTACTCAAATCCCCTAATCATTTTAATGCATGTGTTTAAAAGGATGTGTAACAATTTTGAAGAGGTAAGCATTAGTTTTTCAATCAAGAGTTAATACTACTTACCATCAATGTGCCGTCTGTCTGTACTGTGAACCGCCTGTCATCACTGCTAAAAGAAAATTCTGTGCGGCCTGTGCAGTCCGTGAAGCCCACTGGGATTGGACAGAAGAAATAATTATCCATTACATATGCAGTCCATACTATACAGACAAAACAAAGACATAACTGTTAAGTTGTCAGTACATAACAAAATAATTTACTATTTTTGCAAAAGTGTCATTATAGCTCCTGTCAGGCAAACAAATGAATGCAGACAAGGTACAACAAAACACTGCTAATTGGCTTTGGTCAAGTCTCATGTCCTCATTCAGCCACCTTGTACAAGATTGTTGTCAGATAAAATGTAGGAGCTCCAGCTGAAAAAGTAAAATTGTATATTCCAAACTAGTGACCTAGTAAAAATGGTGCATTTAATTTTCACTCACAGAACAGGGTTTTTCCTGCACAGACCCCAACAGAGGTGTCAGCCAGTGGCAAAGGAAAATCACTAGCGCCAAAATGATAAAAAAATATGTATTTGATTTAATTTCTCAAACAGCTGCTGAACATGCAGAACATAAAGTCTTTATCACCGATATGGGTGAAAGTGGATCATTTTGTATATAGGAAATACAGAAATATTTTCTGGTTTTCTGGTGGCAGGCATTAGGAAGAATTATGAAGACTTCAACTGTTGATGAACAAGTACGTCTAAAGTTGCACAGAGGAAACCAGAAGCCTGGCTCACGACAGTTTAACCATGTGCTAGGCTAGCAAAGATGTGCCAGTCAGACAAACACAAAGACCACACCCAGAGAGGGTAGTTACATTTTCAACTGACACAGCTGAAAACAGTGGAGAACTGGAAAAGTTTCATGACTTTTCATTTCAGAAGCTAGGTCTGCCAAACAGACATGAGGACATTGCTTTGCAGCATTGCACGAAGTGCAGAGAGAGTGCAAGCTGAAACCTAAGGTTATTTGGGCTACATTTTAGAACAACGAGATCAGCTTTTCTGCATAAGGCAATTTGAGGCAGAGGAGAATTTTACAAACAAAAGTTGCATGTATGACTATAATTTTAGATTTTAGATCCTAAAATGTTCTTTAGATTTTACAATGTAAAAATAATCCATATATAGTGATACTGAACGTTATAAATGAACACCATACAGTAAATCAGTGTGCATTAGGTAATGAGAGTACAGCTTTCTGGATAGCTCTTACCTTTGCCCAGTGTCATGGGCGGTCTCAGGTGCTTTCGGGCCACTTTGAAAATCAACACATCTGACTGAAATCCTGGTACACATGTTGGCTCCTCAGCAGTCACTAAAACTGAGGCCTATAAGAGGAAAAACACATTTTAATGAACCACTAATCCAGATATATGTAAAATGTACAATCAGAAGCTACAAAAAAAGCATTTAGTCAAATTTTGTTAAGAAAACTTAAAACGCTGTCAGTTTGTGTGATTAAAATACAGTATTTAACAACAGTGAAAAAAAGAAAAATTCACATTTGAAAAGCTGAACAAGCACACTTGGCATTTTTGTATAATTAAACAACAGTTAAAAGGCCCATTGAGTAACATTTAGGAGGGCCTATTGGCAGAAATGGAATACAATATTCACAGGTATGTTTTCTTATATAATGTATAATCACCTAAAAATAATAATTGTTTGTCTCTTAGCTGTCAACATCTTTAGACTAGGGATGCACAATAATTATCTGGGCCAGTTAATTATCAGTTGATAATGAGAAATTAATATTATGCATTATTCTGACAATGAATATATATTTATTATGCCCATAATAATAATCATAATAATAATAATAATAATAATAATAATATTTCATTTGGCATTCTTTTGAAAAATAATTTCCTTAGCCTTAGTTTTTTGATGAACAGCAGAAACCATACATTTTGTTTGTTGATGTGTTAACAATAATGATGCCAGTTAGATTTGGTTAGGTCAGAGCTATGGAATATAAAGTCATGCATCGTTGCTCACTACACCTTAGTCTTGGTTATCCTACTTCAAACAAAATCATTTGAATACTGATTCTGTATTAAAAAGTCCGATTCGCATACGTTTAAGAGAGTATAAGATATGGGTAAAATCCTTTGGTGTTTTATTGTAATGAAAGAATGTGTATTAAACATGTTGAATTGGAATTTAACCTGGCGACGCCACCAA
>JAGRRF010012897.1:22880-39648 GCA_019097615.1 Morone chrysops | reverse complement strand
TGCTCTATTTGAAAAGTGTCCTGAGATAACTTATGTTATGAATTGGCGCTATACAAATAAAAAATTTTATTGAATATAATTCGATTCGAGGTCAGTCAAGTTATGGATGGTGCTGGAGAGAGTGTGGAAACACTCAGGGAATCATTTTCATGTTTTCTGGGACTGCCCGACTATACAACCCTACTGACGGGATGTAGTGGAGGAAATTAAATCAATAGTAGATAATAATATATAATAGCTTTAAGATTAATCATGATTTCTGCACAATTTATCTTGGTAATATCTCCCCCATAATTAATGTTACAGATAAATATTTGATTAAAATAATGTTAGTAGCCAGTAAAAAAGCTATTACAAGAAAATCAAAAGAGTCCCCATGTTGCATGGACAAATTCACTACCTACTGGAGGAAATGGACAGCTCATCTTGAACAAATGGCCCCTCCTCACAACAGGATGTTATTTATGTAACTGTGTTTTGTTTTTATCTGAGCACAATGTCCCTTAAAGCCTATTATTCAATGTACTCTCCTGATGCTTACCATATGCCTATACGAGGAGGCCTCTGCCCGGTTTTGATGTGGAGAAAAGACTATGGACAAGTGAAACAAAAAGGACTGAAATGCTCCTAAACCCTGGATCTAGCTCTCTCTTAAAATGTACACGCATTATCATTATGATCCATCTTCCCCCTGCTTACTTTTCATGCCCATCTGTGCCCTCCTCTTGTGTTTTGTTCTTTGTCTTTTTGTATATTGTAAAATACAAAAATAAAGTTAAAAAAAAAAAATATTAAGGAAACATGTTAAATTGAAATAGTGGCATCTCTGACAACAATGTCATAACCTGTATAATCTAATTTTAAATGTACATTCTGGTGTGGACTAATGAGTCTGTCCGACCAAAAAAGCCTGCATCTGTCTAAAAGCTCCATGACCAGAGACATGTTTAAATACGGGTAAATGTTGTATGTGCATTTGAAAGATGGAGATAGCTTTGTACCAAAAAGGATTTCAAAATGGATGTCGTGTTGGCTAATTTTGAACAATTCTGAACAAGTAACATTGAGCTTCAGTTAACACTTTCATGCTTACACTCTTTATTCAGACCAAAATCCCTTGTTGCAGCAGTGTGTAGGGATGTTTATTTTTTGCTGAATGTAACGAATCTGAATGAAAACAATCTGAAAATATTTCTGATTCACTGGCTGTCTAGCTACCAGCACTTCCTCTACTCCTCAGTCCTCAATGATCCTCTGTCTCTGAACCAAACAAACAAACCAAAGGAAACTTGGTTTCACTGTTTTGCAGCATAGACCACAGCCAGACACAGACGTGTACATAAAATAAACCAAGCAAGGACATAACCAGGAGAGTATCATAATTTTCCATGAACTCCGCCTGGATAGTTCCCAGTTTCACCCTTTGTTTTTAATGCTGACTGTGGAGCAGTTTGACCACTATCAGGCAAACTGGAGGAGTGTATGGTACAGACCACGGTTGTTTACTACTTCTACATGCATGACAGAAATATACGACAAAAATGCAAGTCTGACTGTAAAATGTCTCAATTGGCAAATGCGATTCATCTATAAGGTTATATTGAACAGATACTGATGTCCACATCAAGTACTCAAGTAACATTACTCACGCCCATCTCTAGCTGCTAGCTATTTATTTATCTTATCCAATAGAAATCATTTGCAATGTACAGTGAACAGAAAAGCTGTTTTTAGTCAGTTATTTTGTAGATACATTCAACAACAAATATATTCATTTATCAACATAGGATGTGATAAACCTAGACAAAATTATCAAATTTATGGCAGAATGGGTTTAAGTTTATTTACTTTCCAAGAACTGTGGCTCGCTCACCATGTGACAAATGAACACAGGGTGCAGGTGGAGCTGCAAACATGACTGCACGGTAGCATGGAGAGGCATTAAGCCAGGGGAAGTGTAGGTTTAAAATTATCACTAAAAGAAATAAGTGACTTCACCAGCTACCACGTAGTTATAGTGCTGTCAATATCACACTGACTTGAGTTCAGTAGCAGATCTGCCATTAAGTACCCACACATTGGTATTTAGTGTAGGCTAATTAGACACTTTCTCACTTTCCTGAGATCAGTGGGGAAGCTTCTCTGTCACATGTCTACGTGAGCTCATCTTTCCCATTATTTTTTGCAATGTAAAATTAGTCAACTCAATTAGTTTGGTAAATTGGGAAATTATAGATGGATTTGTTTTCAAACGTCCTCTTAAACAACAACCAGCAGGAGGTTCAATCTCACAGGGTTTGCCTCCCTGTTTCTCTCTCTCTTTAGGCAGCGTATTTGGTCTGTTACTGATGTGTTCTGACTGCAAGTTGTTGTGGTCTGGGTTGACTAAAATGCTGTTTTAGGACAACTCAGTTTTTTGGGTTGTTTGTGTGTCAAGTGCCTTGGCCCACCCTGGGCTCCAACTGTTTCTAACATTATGTGCTCACACTCGCATCTCGCGCATGGTGTGACTTACAGTCTGCTAGATACTTGTCATGCGTGGTATCGTAGGAAAAACAGTTTGATGCAATAATATAAGATGCTGTGAACTCAGGCGATCCCTTCTCTGGTGAAAATCCATTGACATAGTTACAGTCATTGACATTTGACATTTACATTTATAGCTAATTCTCACAGAGCTCTATGAACCTGTTTTCTCTATTAGCACAATACTAACTAATCTCTTATTTAAATCATGTAGCTAACTTAGCTAGCTGAGCTAGCTTTACTAGACTGTTGGGTACGTACCCTAATGAAATGTCCTCTTGGCGGCCTGTTGTGGAGAAAATGGCTATCTGATGCTGAGGCCGAAAATGGTACACATGGTCCAGGGGGCAAGTGTCCAGGAGGAGGAAGACCACAGGGCCCTCCGAACCTGAAAGGAGGACCATGGGTTGGTGGGGGTCCGAACGGTGGAGGCCCGTGTGCAGGTTTACCTGGGCGGTACATGTTTGTGCTCAAGACTGCATGCAAACTCCCATATCGCCGAGAGAAGAAATTTCCAGCAAATGTGCAATTTTTCAAGCCAATTACGCGTTTACCTGTTTACAATCTGGCTGTGGCCGCCACCAAGAATACCACAGTGACACAGGAAACAATTTTTTTTCTTCTGCGTTTTTCTTTTTTTTTCTTTGGCAGATTGTAATTTCAAAGTGCATGCTGCCACCGACCGTGCCGGAGTATATGGAACACGATTATTATTCTTATTATTCTTCTTCTTCTTCTTCTTCTTCTTCTTGAAGCGGTTACGGCGGTTGGCATACAGCTTATTGGTGCATTACCGCCCCCTTCTGCTTCGGAGTGTGAATCAGAGAATATACTTACAATCTACAATCTAAAAAGAAAAATAAACTAAAAGGACCTAGATCATTTCGATCCAAGGTCCAATTCAATCAACTTTATTGTCATAGTAATACTATACTAATAATGTGTACAGCATAACAATTGTATACATAGAAATACTTTGATTAATTAATTATGATTAATGTGGTAGTACAGTATACAAAGTTTAAGTAGGATCCAGTACGATGCAGTAGAGTGACAGAGTGCTGTGTAGTAGGACTTACTGTACCAATCAGTGGAGTTGAATAGATAAATAGGTAGTATAATAGTAGCAATAGTAATAGTAATGAAAATTACGGTAATCATGCAACTTTTAATTTAGTGCAACGCAATGAATATAGTATATGTATATGTATATGAGGGGAATCAGAGATGGCTGAGGAGGTGAGTAGGACAAACAGGTGGGGACTTACTCGGGTATGTGGGGTCACTGATGATGCCATGGGCTCTGCTCCTGTATTAGTTAAGGATGTGTGCCCAGCTACAGGGTGTGGTGTTAAATCCAAGTCCATGGATTTTTAAGATAGCTTTGTGTACTGAATGCTAAGCTGAAATCCCTAAAGAGCATTTTTAACAAAAGTGTTCTATTTGTCCAGGTGAGTCAGTGCAAGGTGAATGGCTGTGGTGATCCTCAGTGGATTTGGGTTGCCCGGTAGGCAAACTGCTGCGGGTCCACGGTGTTCAGGACACAAAAAGGCAGTGAGTTTGAAGGTAGGCCTAAATAAGAGTTACACCTCAAGTTTACTCAAATTATGTCAATTATCCTATTCAAAGCTTCTAAAGCCATGACATCATATTCTTTTCTAATTCTGGCCCACTGGAATTGTGATATAGTGAATTGTAAGTGAAATAAAATTTAAAAAATCCTCAATTCACAAAGTA
Source organism: Morone chrysops (assembly GCA_019097615.1). Lineage (NCBI taxonomy): Eukaryota > Metazoa > Chordata > Actinopteri > Moronidae > Morone > Morone chrysops. The sequence goes on along the minus strand of JAGRRF010012897.1, from coordinate 35,385 downwards.
GATGTCCAAATAAACTTTCCAAAACTATAACATAACATTAAATCTGCAATTTGACTTCAACTTAAGTGTATGTAAATGTCTGACTTAAACTGTACATCATTCTACACAGTAAAGCTCAAACATCCAACTGTAGGAACAAGAGTGGAAAAGGACTTTATTTTTAAATTCTGTAGTGAAATTATACTGATTAATCTAACCCCAATGCATTGACTTGATTTTATTACTATTTACTAATGTTATGTGTAATTATTATCAGATGTTTAGATTGTTTTGTGCCTGTGCAGATCCCTGTCATTTGTAGTAAAAATTAGAGTGAGGTGTCAGGCAAAAAAATAACTTTGCTCATTAATTTCTTTATCAGTTCATTGACGTAGATAATCAGACCACTAAACGAAAAAGGGATACGTTCTTTCATTTCAGGTTTTATTGCTCATTCACACATTCATGCAAGCTTTCCAACATCCATATTTGTATGCACACAATCTTCCATGAGCAGTAGATTATATATTTTAAATAAGGAGATGCCAGTCAAATCTATTGAAACAAAAAGACTGGAAAAATTAACCTTTTTTTCTGGTAATTTTCAAATTTAATGAACTTAACAAATTCAACCCTTCATGTAATAATGATGTGTAGATACAGATACACTAACACTGAAATCTTAGGAACCTTTCATGTTTTTCAAAAAAAATCCAACATAAAGCTAACTAAGTTTCAAGATGAGGTCAAAACAGCAGAGTCCAACTAATAGACTAACCATTTATAGCAGAGCTGCTGGTTTGAATGAGGAGGCAGAGAAACATTAACACACCAGTATGAAAAAGCAAAGGACTGCATCTCAACTGCCTTCTGTAGTAAAGCAATAATTCCAAAACAGCCTGTAGTGAGTATATACAGTACATACTTATACATTCGTATGTGTATAGGTCCTAGTTCCTCATATAATGTTGTAGTTAACTTTTGAAAATTCAAAATCAGATGATAAGGCATTTGAAATCTATTCCAGCATGATAAGCAGTCAAGCTCTGAATGGACTCTGCTGCGATGCCCCGCACTGTATCTTCAACTAGTGTAGTGTCTGCCTTGGTTAAAGCCAGCTTGGTTGTAGTGCTGACCACCATGTTGGAAGAACTGTTCAAACTGTCCTCCTTGATTAAAATTTTGACCCCCTCTCCCTCCCCAGCCTCCTCCTTGTCCTTGTCCTCCTCGACTTCCTCTTCCCCTGCCCCCCCGACCTCCTCGAACCCCACCTCTTTCCTGATGCCAGCCTCCATCTTGGTGGTAATTGTCATGGTAACCGCCTCCTCCATGGTAGCCAGGGTCCTGGAAACCTCCTTGGTTGTTCCCTCCTGCTCCGTAACCACCTCTCCCTCCTCCTACCTGATGCCCTCCTGCATCTTGATAGTGACCCTGATTGTAACCGACTCTCCCACCTCCATCTCCCCAGCCTCCTTGCACCTTCCCCCCTCTGCCACCTCCTCCTCTGCCTCCCCTGTCTCCATGTCCTCCTCCGCCTCCTCTCTCATATCCTCCACGGCCACTTTGGGAGTAGTGATCATAGCCCCTGCCCCCTCCGTGTCCACTCCCACTATAGTGTCCTCCACCTTGGGGAGCATCCTGACGCTTCTGCCAGGAGGGCATCTCTGGAGGAGGAGGTTCAATCTCACAGGGTCTGCCTCCCCTGTCTGGGACTCGGCCCATTAGGACCTGAGAAAAGGACATAAGGCGGTTCAAAAGGATGTGCACTTGCACCTCTAAATTTGACCCCACTTTTGCTTGTTGTTTCTATAAGATTACATTTCTGTCAGTTTGACTGGAAATTATGTGTAAGAAAAGGGACAACTTAAATTCATCAGATGCAAGCGCTGCAGTCATTCAGAATCAGAAATACTTTGTGATCTCAGGGGGAAATTTGTTTACATGAGTAGAAACCTGTCGAAATACTGAGTTCATCATCAAGGCATTGTTTAAATGATTGGTATCAGCTATGTTGAGCTTTATTGACCTAATCCAATGTTTTATTTTACATCAGTGGTCACACAGCTGTTTTTAATCACAAAGCTTTCATGCACGGTGCAGCCAACAAATCTCTCCATTGTCACTTTCCTCCAATCTGCTCTGTGTGTTAGCAGAGTTTTATTGTGGCTGGGCGCTACAGCTGTAGAGAGCTGACAAAACCACACTCACCATGCTACAAAAGCCCTGCTAACAAGAAGCGTAATTAATTACTCTAATCCGTGCAAAAGATGTAGAGACAACGGAAATAAACACTCGGCAGAATACAAACAGGACCAACAGGTTTGTTATCTTATACCTTGCTTAAAAAAAATAAAAAATACATTAAGGAACAGCTTAATGTAAAAACGATGTTTTTGCCTGTATTGTCTCATCTTCAGTGTAAGTACATATGGCTCAGTGTCACAGTGATTGTGTCTGTTTCATTTCTGCCTGCACACAACACACTAAAAGGTCATGTCAGACTTCCTCACATCTCTTATGAGCAGAGAAACAGGACAACAAAACAATGTATTAATAACACAAGAAATACGAAAAAAAACTGTGACTACACTGTGTTTAACCCACCTTATTAATGGCACAAGCAGTCTTCTCTCTTATCTTGCCACTGCTTGTACGTAGGATTTTGGAAATGTCTTGTCGAGCAGCAAGAAGGTGGGAAACAGAGATTTTACTTTTGGTGCCGAGGGAAGAACGCAGTGGCTGGTAAACTTTGGACAACTTTTCAGCATGTGTCTGTAATAAGACAAACAAAAGGAAGTCCTTTTTTTGAAATCAATCAAGTACTGTATCAGTCATATATCATATATATGTATATGTATTTTGCAGCAATGATTTGTTTTTCTTTGGATCAGGAAGCTGTTGCTTATATGTTGTATTATTGTGAGTTTTGCAATCAATTTGGGGTAGTAATTTTAATGGTATGACACAAAAATAAATAATTTATTGTATTGCAGAAGATAAGGCCAACACACAATACTTTGAGGAACAACAAAAAAACATTAAGATATTTCTATTATAGGCAAGCAGAAGCACTTCTACAAGATCTACTTGGACAAGAACAATTGTTATAAGATACTGACAGACCTGAGAGGAGTAGTGTTGCTGTCTATATTGGAGTCAGAAGTCAGGTCAGAATATGATCAAGTTCAGAGCTGCAACAAGGATTTGCTACATTTCCTTTGCTTACATTAGTAAATCTAAAGATTGTTATCTTTAAACCAATATATATAACCAACCACACTCTCCTGCTGAGAACAAAGAGCAGACTCACAGACAAAAGAGGCCTAACTATTGCTAAAGCAAACACCAAGTGTACAAAGACTTCCTGATTAAGTGTATTACGTGTGCTTCGTCAGTGCACTGTGCCCTTTTCAGATTTAGGAAGATCCACCTACCTTTGCTCTGTCAGACCAACCAAAAGACTGCACTGTCACATCGAGACGTTTCAGCAACATTTTTCTTCTCACTTCATACTCATTTACAAGTGCTTGGTTTATAGCTTCAATTTTTTCCTAGAAAACAATGAGAAGAGAAAATGAATTTATTCTGTCTTTCATTTCTGCAGTTTTCCTCAATTATATAGTATTTCTACATAATTGTTTTTGTTTTACCAAGTGCAAAGGTCCAAGGGCCTTCTTCATCAAAGGCTCTCCTACATGATTTGGTGGGACTCTACTTATGGCTTCTTTCAGCTAAAAAAAATGGAGAACATGCAGATGTGTATAGTATGAAAGTATAAATGGACAGTTAAAAACAAAGATCAATGAGCAGACTTACAAAAGAAGTAATGTGTACAACTAGATTTCTTCTGACTGTGACTTTAGCTAACATGGCAGTATGTTAGCTGCTTTCTTCTTCATATCGTTATATTTTCATGCCAAAACATTCCAAACAATATAGGCATTTCCTGTGAGGACAGAAAATCCTGTGGAAAAGGATTCACATAAAAGTGACAAATAATACTAGGATTGAAAAAGAATTGTGAGAGGTTTTCAGTTCTTGAAGTAGCTTTTAAGTAATGTTTACAAAAGGAAAGTTACTATATAAACTTTCTAAAGTAATACCACACAGAAAAAACATCTAAAATGTCTATAAAATAAAAAAGGTTCAAATACAAATTAAAGCTGCAAGCAGCATTGGGTGGGACCTCGCCATCAACCTACGTCGGGGCCTGCATGGCAGTCACCCGCCGCAGCCGTGCCATGCAACGTCACCCCACGCCCAACTCAGGGCGTGAGGGAGATCGCTCTACATTGTGTCACGTTTCAGACAATGTACAAAAGACTTATGCGTTCATAGTGAGACTCCTTACTGCGAACTATGGAAATTCAGCACCCTGCCACTGACACGCTGTTTGACGCACAGTAAATATTTGATTAACTTTTGATCACCAACATGTTTAGATTGCAGTGGTCGAATTTCAAGTCAATCCGATAAAGTCTGTAGGAGGAGTTACTTCAAACTGAAACCCTGAAATGCCGGAAACGGCATCTCACGATCGCACAACTTTTAAATCAGCAAAATGTTTTAAGTGTACTTTCCAATTTTGAAGTAGATCCAATAAAGTGCCCTATGAGGAGTTTGTTCAAATACAAGGCGAAAAATTCAGAGAAAGTGACCACAGAATTGGCCGACCTTCTGTTGGATTTGGGTTATAGGTCCAAGAGGCTTTTTTGCTTGTCCCATCATAATGTTGACATGCTTACCAATTTTCGTACATGTCGGTCATACGTGTCTTGGGGGCTGATTCTGGGGGGCGTGGCTAAACCATTTTGCAATCCCCACAAAAAAATTGAATTTTTTGCAAAGTTTCATGAGTTTTCAGGCATGTTTAGCCAATGTTCAAATGTTAACAAAAAAGCAGATTTTCGTCATGTCGCCATGGCAACATCATTCCACGTAAATTCTCAAGATTCATAAGATGTCATCTTCACCGTGCTAAGGGACTTCTGACAGAATTTCAGCTGGATCTGGTCAATCTACCGAGAGATATACATAAAGGTGTAAAAATTACATTTCCTTTCACCACTAGGCGGCGCTCTCACTATTAGTGAATATTATCACATAGAAGTGTTCAGGGCCGGACTCTTATCAGACAAGTGAAGTTTGAAGCTGGATGGACAATGTACATGTTATAGCAAACTCATGTTTTGTGGCGGTACATCAAAATTGGAGGGGTTTGTTAAAATAGAAGCCCTGAAATTGCCGTAAATGCGGCAGTTTGACATTCGATTCAAAATAGCTGACTTTGACGGCACACCACGTACAGTCACAAATAGCAATATTTTTTGACTGTTTTGACTAATTTTAATTAAAAGTAGATCAGATAAATTCCCTAGTAGTAGGTGGTTCAAATACGCGTTAAATTGCAGAAAATCCCCAGGAAATTAAAAATGGCTGACCTTGACGGCACACCATGGAAACGCCCTTCAACGCAAAGTCACAAATAGCACAACTTTTTTTCACCAATGATTTTTGACTATACTGACCAATTTTGAAGTAGATCCCATAAATTCTCTAGGAGGAGTTTATTTAAATAGGGCGGGACTCTTATCAAACGTGTGAAATTTCTTTGAGACTGGACCATGTAAACTTTGTACAAAATTCGAACATTTACGTATCGTCTTGGTCCCGCACATGGGCGTTGCAAAATGGCTTAGCCACGCCCCCCAGAATCAGCCCCCAAGACACGTATGACTGACATGTACAAAAATTGGTACACATGTATCATGATCGGACAAGCAAGAAAGCCTCTTGGACCCATAAACCAAACCCAACAGGAAGTCAGCAATTTTGGATTTCGTGGTCATTATCTTAGATTTTTTTCGCGTTGTATTTGAACGAACTCCTCCTGGGGAATTTATCAGATGAAACTCAAAATTGGTCAGTAACACAAACCGTTGCTAAAACGTTGTGCTATTTGTGAATGTACATCGAATGGCAAGGCGTTGTGTCGACTTTCAAAGATTCACTTCAGTGTACAATGTACAGTGTTCAGTGTACAACATCCAATCTCCACTGAACTAAAGGGCGGCTATGGCTCAGAGGCAGAGCGGGTCGTCCCCCAATCGGAAGGTTGTTTGGTTCAATCCCCGGCTCCTCCTGGCATGTGTCGAAGTATCCTTGAGCAAGATACTGAACCCCAAATTGCTCTCTCCTCCTGGCATGTGTCGAAGTATCCTTGAGCAAGATACTGAACCCCAAATTGCTCCTGAGCATAGCATCAGTGTGTGAATGTGTATGAATGTGTTAGTTTCTGTTCGATGGACTTTGCCATCGCAGTGTGAATGTGTGTGAAAGGGTGAATGTGGCACGTAGTGTAAAAAGCGCTTTGAGTGGTCAGAAGACTAGAAAGGCGCTATACAAGTATAGGTCCATCCATTTACCATAAACTTATATTATATTCTGTAACAGTCCCACCCTGAATACGTCTACATGCCAATATTCAGTTATAGTGATGTTGCCACCTACTTGCAACAGTAGGCTCCTCCTTACAGGTTGATCAGATCAGCTTTATTTGGTCAAAAGATGCTTAAGATGTTGATGTGTTATGAATCTGGCGACTTTACATTCAACAGTATGTCCTGACCCAATTTCAATGTGTCTCCATCAACAAAGTTGTATTTTCAGTGTATTTTATCCAATCTGCTCCAAACTTCAAATATTTGATAGGAGTCCTACCCTAGAACACGTCTACATGGCAATATTCAGATATACTCATATCGCCCCCTACTCGGAAGTAAGCGCTGCATGGCGATTTTGATCTAATTTATGTGAAATTTTGTTGCGGTCCACACGTATTACGCTGGCACGTGACCCAGCCGCAGCACACCCCAACGCGCACAGAGTGCAAGGGGCCGTTTATGACTGCTTGCAGTTTTAATGTATTGATGTAATCTACACAAATTATGCATGGACAGGGAAACTACTCACCTGCATTATTAGAGAATACAAGCTGAGGTATTGGATCAGGACTCGGTATCAGCAGATATTGAATGGGAATTGGTGGGCAAAAAAAAAATCAACTACTAATTTTCTGGTATTATGACATCCCTAGTCGTAACGGTGGAGAGAGAAGTGGGGCTGCCGTCTCAGCCAGCAGCCAAGTTTACAAGAATTTTCCAGATTTGAAGATATGTGGCAAACTAAGAATCAGAAAGCTTTTGTTTTAGGTTGTAACAATTAGCTATTAGTCAAGCTATGCTTCTCTTGTGTAAACCTTGGCAGAGGTAGACAATAGACTGCCAACAGAGCAGATTGCTTCTCTACTTGTTTATGCTATTTGAACAGGTGTATTGATAAAGTGTTGCCCATTTTATACCAGGTTTCTGTTGCATCCCTTAATAAAATTATTTTATTTATCACATTTCAGGCAGTATTTTGCAATGTGTTCATATCGCGATGATGAGGAAAATCTGATTAACAGTCAGCTTTATCTTGAAGGCAGGTTAAACAATCCACAGATTACAATCCAACTGCACTTTGGTTCTACAAGGTGCTTTTTCGGTAGCTTTTGTCAAGAACTGAAAAAGAATGCCCAGCTTGAAACACAGGTTTAACCCTACTAAATGTTGTTTCGTTTTTCTTGTGAGTACACACCATTTCTGTTTCACCAGACCAACTGACCTTCTTCTCAATTCCAGTGAAGAACTGGAACATGGTGATGTTGGCTGGAGGCTTGGACATGCCCAGCGCCATGCAGATGCCCTTCAGCTCCTGGAAAGCGGGACTTCCTGACTCCTGAGCTTTCTTCTCAGGCTTATTAACCAGGATCATCCTCGATGCCTCTAACTCAGACACCAGAAAGGCTAAGATAAAAAATTGGATTTGGTTAAATTTGCTTTGGTTTTCAGTGCTTCTTCAAAATCTGGCTGAAACAGTTGCCTTGTGACAAATAAATAACAAAAAAGACACCAGGAAATTAATTAAGGCTTATGAACTTCAGCTGTGTTTGCTAAGACATACAGGAAATCTACCCCTCTTAGACCATGTTAGTGCCAAACATTTCACGTCATAGCAGGAAATCACAAGTGTAACTGTCTGTCTTGCCTGTGTTTTGTCTTCAATTATATAATAATGTAGCCGGCAGGACATAAATGAGTAGTCGGCTGTTTGGCCGACAGCCGGTGCTAATAGACAGCTGCTCAAAAGACCTTTTTCAAAGCAGCCATTTTGACATCAAATAGTAGGGTAAACACAGTTACCAATAATTCTAATCAAGGTTCCATTCGCATAATTAATTGAAATATTATCAAAATTGCAATATGGCCAAGTGCAATATTAAAATCGCAGAAGCTGAAATTTTTTCATAGGTACAATATGTCAAAAAAAGAACAAGATAAATTACTGTAGAATGCCCTGGCCTACAAATCTTGTTCTCCAGATTTTAAAAAACATGATTGGTACATACCCCTAAAAAATTTACATTATCATGATTTTAATATTTTTTCTGTGAAAATTTAAATTATGATGCAATAATTATTATTCCCACCCTAATAATGAATCCCATCGCAATGGCAGTATCTGTCAAAATAATCGTAATATGATTTTCTTTTTTTTACTATATCATCATTGTTTGACCTTAATGGAGCAGAACCTTAATTAGTATCATTAGTATGGTAACACCTATGTTTACCTTTATATTTATTGTCAAAACTGCCACTGTGAAAAACATTGTCTTAAAAGTAGTTACAATAGCCTTACGTTCTATTGGAATATTGTACTAAACTGGCTGATGCTAAAATAATAACTTTTCGATTTTCAAAGTAGAGCATCAATGTTTCTAAACAGGACGAAAGCTTGAATTTGTCTGTTGCATGTGCTTTGAGTGAAGAAAACTGGAAGAGGGTGTGGATATTTATTGAACTGATATGTCATGGGACCATAACAATACAAATGGTTGCGCTCATTATAGAGGTGTTCAGGCGTGATGTTGGCAGTGTAGGTGGATTAATTATTAAAATCTAATAGCAAAGGTACTGAAGGTATCAATACAAACAAATCTGCCAAAAGTGTGGGAAATTAAAGGCCACTGAGGGCTGATTAGAACTCTTTTCAGGTATATGTGGCACTGTGTTAGATCTGCCTCAGTCTCCTGTTACTTTTGTGTTTGTGTGGGTATGTAGAGCTGTGCAGGATTTAGTGTCATCTAGCGACAAAGTTGCAGATTGCAACTAACTCAACACCTCTCACATCTGTATTTGACGACCTGGGAATGGTGTAAGAGAAACTACATTGACCACGAAATTTGCGGAACACACAAAATAACCTATCTACAGCCAGTGTTTGGTTTGTCCGTCCTGGGCTACTGTGGAAACAGGATGATTCAACATGCTATCATGGATAGTGACCAGCAGCATCTGTAGATAAAAACAGCTCATAACGAAAACACAACATATCATAAATTCCGTTGATAATGCACTAATGAAAACTATGTAAAAAATCAATGTAATTTTTCATTTCTGCCAATAAACCCTCTGAAATGTTAAACACTGGACCTTCAAGAAAATAACTCTAGTGGTGGCTGCATGCAATGTCAACACCCTGTACCGGAAAGCACTTTACAATATATGACACTTTATCACAGGTGGGTGTGGTACAGCAGTCCACATAAATTGCAATAGACTTTAACCTTTCAGCCCATAGGTCAATGCAGCAATGCTTTTCTTCAATAAAAGATTTAGGGTTAAGTTGCTCTTTAAAATTGAGTCTTAATATCATACTAAGGAGAAGCAGACAGTCGGTCCTGTTGAGAAGCCTCTGGGTGATGTCTCCGCTGATGAGGACAGAGTATGGACAGGCGAGCTCTGACAGCAAACCGCTCATCTCCAGCTGGAAACTCTCTGCTTCGCTCGGACCTGGGAGGGATAGAAGCAAACAAACACACTAAAAAAGACAGACAAATAATGTGGCTAAACTCACACGTACCCAGTCTACGCAATATAGCCAGTTAGCTTTATTAATAGCAACTTGGCCACCAAACAAAAACTACTGAATTTGCTGCAGTGAAATGTCCAAATGTAGATTTTTTCCCCCTTTTCTACCATTAGTCAGAAGCTTGGTAATCTAACTTAATGACTTGAACCCAAACCAAAATGTCATTTAAAATAAATTAGGTACACATTTTATTTTTAATTTCTTCCCATTCCCATCAATCTTCAACAAGCAAGAAAAGGGAAATCAAACTCTAGAAGTGTCTATTTAATCTGTTCTCTTGATTCAGAATCAGAATCGTGGTTTATTGCCAAGTAAGTTTTTACACATACATATACTATATTCTGCATCAGGAGCAACTTGACAGTGATATATTGTGTCTTACAGTTTGTGGCATGGACATTTTCCTCCAGCTTGCAGTAGAGTTTAAGCTCTGAGACGATCCAGGCACAGAGCTTAGTATACTCTGGTGAAGCTGCTCCCCTGCTCACAGCAGAATCCAGAGCTCCTTCCTCCAACAGAGGGCCTTGATACCTACAGTGACACACACATATCTTATCTAAACATCATAAAACCATATCCAATAGGAGCCACAACTCATTCTTCCCCTTATCATTTTGTAACTTTGTTTTGAAAGGTTTGTTATTATTATCAGTATAGCATGGCATGATGATAAGCAATACTGAAGTTTAGTTTAGTGAGTAGAGCCCAGTTTGACAACCAAGACTTGTTGTCATGTGATAAACCAACTTAAAAATTTAAATCTGGTTATTTAATTAAGTAAATTGATTATTAAAGTATTTCTGATTCTGATTCTGATAATTAAGTCTTGCTTATTGCGAAACGTAATGTTACATGCCAAGAAGAAATTGGCTCACGACTTCAAAAAACTTCTGAGAAGCATATTTTCAGCATGTGAGTAATTAACCAAGGAACAAAGAATAAATATGAATCATGTATTTTAGAAAGAAGGGCTAGAATTAGTTAATAGAAATCAATTTGTTGTAGCTACATGAATCATGACGAAAGCAGCTTGTGCTGACGCAGATTGTGGCACAAAATATATACAATTATTCGCTAGACCTATCTATTCCGACGTCCACATAGATTGCTATGATGCACATACATAGTATAACATGAAACAATCACCATCACACTAACGTTTAATTATCTACAACAGAAAGTTGGCCGTTTTGCTAAATCAAGCTACACTGTAATGCTCTGGCTAAAATAGGAAAGAGAGAAAGAAAGGAATGTCAGCTTTTGCACATAATCTTTATACAGCGACATATAGCGTATTATAACTTACCCTAAGTCTTCGAGAGATACGAGAATATCATTCTCCATCCCAATAATCTATTGGTATGCTTTAAAATAAGGCTTTCACATCAGCCAGCTCAGCTGATACACGTTTTGCTTCTATTACTTCTTCTTTGGATTTATGGTGGTTGGCAAACCAGTTTAGCGATGCTTTACCGCCACCTACCAGACTCCAATGCGGAGCAGGAGAAATACAGGAAAAAAAATTATCTGCTTGGGTTGTACATGAGTAAAGTCTTGTAGGCAGACTTTTAATTGGGCTTCATGTATGTTAGCTTAAGGAAATATTGTTATGTGCCTTAAAGCCAAACAGTTAATGATGTTGTTAAATGTTAAAAGATCTGCTTTTATTAGTGTAGAATATTAGTATTGCAATATAAGCAGTGTGACACAACTAAATAAATAACATTACACATTGTGGAGGGGCTAAACTTACTACGTCAACATTATTTTTTTGCAAAGCCCATGAACTAGAAGTAATAATAACTGCACATTAGCTGTAAACTATTCAAGTGAAGAGTGAATCTGATTCGGATACATGTCTAACATTGACTGAGAATGTAAACAATTTCAGCAGTACGTGATTTTATCAAGTTTAGTCCTCAAAACAGATAAAGTAATTATTGTAGGTGATTTTAATATTCATGTGGATATTGACAATGACAGCCTTAGTAATGCATTTATCTCATTAATAGACTCAATTGGTGTGTAAATAAACCCACCCATTGTTTTAATTACACTCTTGACCTTGTTCTATTATATTGCATTGATATTGAACACTTCCCACAAAATCCTTTTCTATCTGATTTTAATAACTTTTGAATTCCTATTACTAGATTATAAGCCATTAGGCAAATTAGGGAGGAGATTCCATCAGTGTTTAATTCAAGTCTGAATATAACAGGGGACTCCTATAATAATAATCCCTCCCAATTTGATCATCTCATTAATAGTGCTGCAGGCTCACTGCGAACTGCACTAGATTCTCTTGCCCCTATAAAAAAACATAGGAGACTAGCACCGTGGTACAACCACCAAATGAAAAAGATGTATTGATTAAAGCAAAAAGCATGGAAATCTGAAAGGAAATGGCCTTCTTCCAAACTATTAGAATATCGTTCAATTTGGCAGGATAGTCTTAAAATATATAGAAAGGCCCTCCGTAATGCCAGAGGAGCCTATTATTCAACACTAATAGAAGAAAATAAGAACAAGCCCTGGTTCCTCTTCAGCA
>JAGRRF010012894.1:20719549-20746900 GCA_019097615.1 Morone chrysops | reverse complement strand
TAATCAGCAACATACTTTGACTGTACTGACCAATTTTGAAGTAGATCCGATGAATTCCCTAGGAGAAGTTTGTTCAAATACAACACGAAAAATCACCAAATGGCTGCGAAATTCAACGTGGCCGAATTTGACGGCACGCCACGGACACGCCGTTTAATGTACAGTCACAAATAGCACAACTTTTATTCCGCAATTTTTTTTTGACTGTACTGACCAATTGAAAAAAGTAGCCACGATAAATTCCCTAGGAGGAGCTCATTCAAATACAAGGCAAAAAGTTCGCCGAAAGTGAAATTTGCTGTGGGGTTTAGGGTATGGGTCCAAGAGGCTTTTCTGTATGTCTCGGCATGTTACATGTGCCTACCGAGTTTCGTACATATTGGTGAAACATGGCACCAGACTGCTTTTTTTAAAATACTGTAGGGGGCGCTACAAACACGACAAACACAATTTTTGGTATGTGAGCTACAGGCACCAGTCTACACATGCCCTGTGAATTTCATATTCATAACTATTATGGTATTATTCCGCACAGTGATTTACCATGCCTTCAGAGCGCCACCTCATGGCGGATCATTGACACATTTATTAGGGAGCCTCAGGGAGCCATGGGCAACCATCGTGCCAAGTTTCATTTTAATCACACGTGCCAATGCAGAGATATAAACTTCTTCATTTTAAAGAGCGCCACCTTGTGGCGATGGCCTGAAATTGTGCACGATGCCTAAGGAAGACACAGGGAACTATGGACCCAAGCTTGGTGTCAATCAGACATACCAATGAGGAGAAATACTATGAAATCAGAAATACTGACTTGTACTTTTAACCCTAATCCTTATTATCAGCTGTGTAGGAACCAACTGTGACTCTATCATCCTCCATTGTTGTGGAGTCCCATTATGATGCCTCCAGTTCGGCATCAGGGTCATTTCCATGTTCTTTCTGCAGCCCGTAGCAGCTGGATTTTAACTCGTCCGTAGCAGGAAACAATGGCGGCTCACCTGGTTACACAGGATCTGGTATTCCAGATAAACAGTAAAATATGTTTGAACAGATTTGAAGAGAGAACTAGTCACCGCAGTAACATAATCTGGATCCATATCTGATCAGCACTGCTTTGTTTCACAGTTTGATCTGGGTTTGGTGCGTTGAGCTGGACGGACTCACTGAGAATAAGCTGTCAATCACCCTGCCCTAAAGCATACTCTGCTTTATGGTCTGTTTCACTCTAAATGGGACCATCAGTTACTAAATGAACATCATGCTGTATGGAAGAAGGCTGAAACTAGAGACTGAGACCAGAAACTCATCAGGAAACTGTTTACTGACCTCATAAATCAACTTCTCCGTAAGACTCAATACTATTAAACTTCTTACTGCAGCCCATGCAGCTGCCCCATGCTGGCCATTAGAAATAATGTTAGTTTAAGACACTTGACAAAATAACGTATACCATCAGTGGACGTTGTGGAACCCAGAAGTTTTTTTTTTCAGGAAACAAACGCTGTCACCATCCAGCAGCTGTAACATCTGATGTAACTGTAACTCGTCTCCAAGTGCACCGTTCAGTGCCGTGACGTCTGCAGAGGATCCCCCCCTCTGCTCTGGACCTTATGAATGAACAAGTGTTTCATGTGGAAATTGTTATTTTAACCACATACATAAGTGTTTCAGGGCTGTTATGGAAAAGTAATTGGCGCAATTACAGAGGAGGGGGACATGTGTCAGAGGGTCGGGGGCTTTCCCAGAACATGAAGTTTCCTCTGCACAGATCTGCTACAGCAACATGGAAGCAACACACATTCATCATCCAGCAGAAAATAAATATATATGTGTGTGTGTGAACAGGTAGATTCAGAAGGTCTGAAAGCTTTCTTGATAGTCTTAAACACACAATATTCTTTTCTAGTGTTTAGACACATTTGAATGAGGAAATGTTACAGATTATATAAATGCGGTTTCTGAAACATGATTATGCTTTAAAAGATAAAAATGTAGCCGAAACTCAGAAAAGAGAAATGAATTGTGCACTAATTGTGAATTAGAAAATTATCTGGGTGTATAAAACCTCTTAAAACCACGAGTCACCCGATTGAGCGAGTTTTAAGCCGTTTAGATCTCCTACAGAAATATAAATGTTTAAACTTCTGTCAGTATGGATGCTGCACATTATTGGATCAGTCAGATTCTCCACACTTCAATCCTTCATTTTACTGAAACTATTAACATTAAAGTTTACGGTCTGTGTCCCTTACTCCATTATTTATATTCCTTTAGTCTGTCAGGGTTCACCCATCAGAACAAAGTGTTTCATTAAATCAATCTGAGTTGTGAATATTATCATGTGCAGTCTGTTGTTCACAGTCTGTTTACTGTTTATTTACTGTCTGTTTACTGTCTGTACGCCAGCTGCCGGAAATCTTCAGCTCCCATAAAACCACGTTCAAGTTCAGTGTCATGGCGGTGGCACAGAGGAGAAAATATGACCTGAAATTTATTATTATTATTGATTTATCATATTTACTGAACAAAACTGAAGAGAAGCAGCAGTGAGAGAGTATTTACATCTGTGCTTAGTTTGTGCTGAAGGAATTAAAGGCCCCAATAAAGGCCGGGGGTTTAAGTGATTGAAGCAAATAAGCAGCCAGGCTGTTATTAGAAGTTTTATGGTATGTTGGTTTTAAAACAAAATGTAGAAGTTACTTATTGGACTGTAGTCAAAATAACAGCTCAGGCCTCAAACTAAATAATGCTTGTTACAGCTAATGAATTTTGAATAAAATCTACAATAATGAAGAGCTATCAGAAATCAGGTAAACCCTCTGTGAAACATTAAAAGAAGATCATTATCTCTGTAGGATGTTTGTTTTGCTTTAAGTTCTGTCCTCACCTCTGATTGGTTTTCCAGACTCTTTTCTCTGACAGACGTTGACTTTTGACCCTGCTGTAATCTAAAAATAAACCTAACAGACTAAATAAACATCTGTGCTGCAGGTCCGGATTTAGCACTTTTTACTGTGTGAATGTCACTGTGGGAACCTGGAGCTGAGAGGATGGAACAGAACCTGATGTGAAGAAGTTACAGACAACAACTGTGTCTTTTTAGTCTTGACACTATGACTTGACCGGTCCTAGGCCCCGCCTCATTTGTTCTGTGCTCCAATCACAGTTGAGGAAGCCTCTGCCTTCAAACCATCTTCTAAATGTGGTTGTGTTTTCAATAGATTAGCCTAGCACATAGCATATCTAAGTACAGGAATGGAGGAAGTTGCCTGAGAGTCCAAAAGGGTTAGGGTTAGGGTTAGGGTTAGTGAAACGATGTGAAAGGTTCCAGCAAAACAACTGCGCAAAGCTCAATCTCGAGAGTAAATTAATTTGTTTTGATGAGCTCCTCGTGAATTCCCAGGTTTAGAAGTTGAATTAATAGTAACATTATGCACAGTGAAGCTGATACATCCAAGTGTAGGAACAAAGAAAAATGCTGATTTCTGACTGGAGGGGGGCTTGAGGCTACTTCAGGGTTAGGGTTAGGGTTACAAAATCAAAGCTGAAGAGGTAAATACTGTCCATAATAAGCCCATACTCATTAGTTATTTTTAAACTATTCAGGGCAGAAATTAGTTTAGAAAGTACTCAGCAGATTCAACCATTATCAATGTTCAGTTCTCTATAAACCCAAGGATTTATTTCATGAAGCTCTGCAGGTATTAATAAGGTAAAAATGTCCTGGTTGGTGGTTTTTACCTACGTGAGGGAAAATGAGCTACACTGCAACGTAAATATGGCTTAAACAAGGAGTTATTCTGCTGCATAAAAAAGCCTCCATAGATTGGTTTACACCTGGACTACCACATGTGGCTCTTTTCGCTGGATCCACGTATTGGCTTTGATTACTGTAATTGGTTCTGAGGCCCAGCAGAAACCAGCAGGACCAGTAAAAAGTACCCTCTTACTAAAGCCATTAACCCTGTCATAACGAGCATGGAGGGTGTGTGTGTGTGTGTGTGTATGGTGCAGGGGGGGGGGTTAGTAAAGTGGCTCCCAATTAGCTGGATGAAGAAAAGCCAAGCGGCCTCTTACCTCCATGTTAAAGGAAATAAAAGCAGAGAGGACGAGGCACAAAAGAGTGTCTGTAACAGGAAACTGAGCACTGCCGCCAGCCAGTGAAAACACTTTGCCTCATGTCCAAATCAGAACCACATGCAGGTGGAAAAGAGCAGAGAGAGCCGTAATAATAATGAGGTTCTACTTCCTGTCTGCTGATTGGGGGGTCAGCCGCTGGGAATACAGGCAATTAAAGGTCCAGCAGCCAATCAGCACACTGGTAGCATCACACTAACAAGCCAATCAAATGAGTGTGTACAGTAGCCAAGAGTTTCCTATTACAACAAAACAAAAAAATAATGTTGAGATTAACTTCAATACACGACAATATGTAATTTCTGCCTCTGGAGGGTCAACAACAACGTTTGATTATGTGGTGAAGTAATGTGGACGTGGAGGTTTCTACATGCAGAGAACACTGTTTATTGATTATAGATTATTGATTGAATCAATTACATATAAAACATCGCTCTAGAGTTTATACACTGTTTTGATACAAAGTTGTAAATTTAAAGGTATACTGTGTAGTTATTGTCCTATAGAAGTGCTATGGTGCAGTTTTTTGCAGCAATACACCAGCAAAGGCAGTGAAGACTGCAAGCTACTTCGATGTAAACAATGCAGGATTTAAAATACCTGTTCTTTAAGGAAGGAAATGCATTGAATGTTTGCTCAAAGATAAACAGGAAGCAAAGTGCGGCTTGCTTCCTCATTCCTCCCTTCCATATTATGAGCAAGTGTGAATGCCTACCTTTCAGTAAACACAACCGGGACGAGGACCCAACACAATCTCTGAGACCAACGGGGAATAGTACTGAGATGGTTTGGTTCCTGGCATCCTGAGTCAGTTAGGTTATCTGCATGGCTGACTAAGCTAATGGCAGGTAGCGATTGGCTACTTATCAATCTTTCCATCTGTAAAATAACACACTGGCCTTCAGAAACACTCACACACGCCCCTGAGTGCAGGATGACTCAACTACTTTTATTGATTATCAGGAAACTCTAAAATACCATTAAGGAGACCTGAAAATACCTAAAACATGACTTCCTGTCCCTGTTGGAGGACAGTAGACATGCAGCAGAATACTTCATGAGGACTTGAGGACATGAGGCAACTACGTGTAGAATTGGACAATTGACAACTTTGGTGCCACCAAGTGGTCCTGTGAGAAAAGCCACTGTGGCAGTCACTGCACCAATGTTTAAAAATGTTTAAAAAAAAAACTTAAAAAAACAAGTAGTTCCTTTTAAGTTGAGTCTTTTTCCAGCACTGGTCCTGGGTCAGTCTGGGGGTGATGTCATGTCAAACTAAATTTAGCTGCTTGTTGATTAATGAGCTCCCTATGAGGTATTTCCCCTCTAAAAATACTTCTCCAGGTGGAGTTTGTGATGAGCTGTGACACATGGAGCTTTTCTATCTCTGTCTTTAAAAAAGAAGGTCCCCTTCACCCAGCAGAGATCAGTCCTCGTCCCAGCTCTTGAAAAGACTTTGACCTCCACTCGGACTCATGTGGAGGACTTGTGTGTTTAAACCTGGAACTCCATTAAGAAAAATAACCGGATGAGGGACTCCATGTGGCCAGACAGACAGTGTCTGGTCCACCACGGTTCAGCAGCTCCTTGACGATCAACCTCAGGACGAGCTGTAGAGAAAAACAGTCTATCGTTACACCCCGTTATCCCACTGCTTCACAGCTGCTGCACACAGACAAAAACTTGATGTGGTTTCCATGTTTTGGATGTTCCTCCATCACACAGAGGAAAAGATTATATGACGGTAACATAAACTGGATACACCACGTTTACCTGTGTTTCACGTGAGGAAGAAACAACCAAAAAGCAGTAATAGGTTTTCAGACCGCCATGTTTTCAACATCGTGTTGTCAAATCATGAAACACTTTTTGATCCTGAATAAAATTTAGAGATTTCATGTCAGATGCCTTTTCAGGGCTTGCTCACAAACGGATGTATACCGTAAAACCCAATAAAAGGGTCCCAAATAGATCTAAAAAGGTCTCCTTTAAAAGCCTGTTCTGGATTTTATAGAAATTATCTGGACATATAAAACCTCTTAAAACCCACTGGGTTGCCCGATTGAGCAAGTTTTAAGCTGTTTAGGTCAGTGTCGATGCTGCAACATTAATTACTAACATTAATTCATTCAGAGTCACCACCGTTGTAAACAAGAGAGACCAAATCATAAAGTCTGTATGGTCTGTGTCCGTTCCTCAATTATTTATATTCCTTTAGACCGCCAGGGTTCACCCATCAGAACAATCAAAGTGTTTTATTAAAATGAATCCGAGTTGTGAATATTACCATGTACAGTCTGTTGCTCACTGTCTGTACGCCGGCTGTCGTAAGTCTTCAGCTGCCGTAAAACCACGTTCACATTCAGTGCCATGGTGGTGGCGCAGAGAAAAAAGTATGACCTGAAATTTACCGTATGTTACCTGATAGTTGTCAAATTTTCTCAGTACAAAATTTAACAGAAAAAGCAGTTAGGGAGTATTTCCATCTGTGCTGAGTTTGTGCTGAAGGAAATAAAGGCATGTCCCCAATAAAGGCCGGGGGGTTCAGTGATTAAAGCAAATAAACACCCGGGTTATTAGAAGTTTTACATTAATTTAGCAGTAGGTCTAGAATGGACACATTTAATTACAGTTTTAAATGAAGCCGGCTCATGAAGTGTCTCAGGTTCATTACAGGTAGGAGTCAGCATTCATTTGCTTTTGTAACACGTTTATATGTCCATAAATAATATTTTATATTAAAGTTTTCATTAAGTAGCAAACTGCTAACTACTTTTAGCTTGGTCAGCTGTGCAACTTACCAAACTGACTCAGCCTGGGATGCCAGGGACCAAACCTGGCAAGGAAACCACCTTGATACTGGATTCCCAATCAGATTGGCACTTTTAGTCTGAGCTATTTGGTAATTCAGACTGGAACACTTGTCTCTAAAATTTAAGTTTAAATTTTCTAGGATGTGTGCAGAACCTACTTTTGTCAGAAACAAGGTTGTCATTCTTGAGCTTGAAAACCGAAAACTTAGCAAAAACTTGTACATTCCCCTTGAGGATGAGTAAACTCTTAAACTTATCTTTAGGTCCCCATTATTGTAAATGTATTAATGAAAATACTTCTAAAAATGAGTTTCCCATGAGACCAGGCCCTTGTTTGTCTCTGACAGAGTGGGACGGTCTGTGAACAGGGCCCGAGGAGGATAAAGACGACGAGGAGTCTGATGTGAAAACCAGCAGCGTGGGCGGATTTACACGACTCTGTCTCGCTCAGGGTCAAAATTAAAGAGGTGCGACAGTTCATCAGCAGAGTCTGTGAAGTGTCACCTCACACTCACTTATTGGCTTCAGTGACAGTAAAGACGCTGCACTTTCCTGATCTGGCTACCTGTCCAAGTATTCCACATATTCATGATATTAGCTCGTAGAGGGATGAGAGTGGAGGATGGCTCCCGGCTGTCTGCAGGGGCTCAGACTAACTTCTAGGAAATGAGGTATTCAGAAGGGCTCAGGATTAAGGAACAGACAATTGATTAGTCACCTAGGAGGTTGCAGAGGACGTCAAGCGGTTGATCATCTTACATGAGCTGTGACAGATGAAGAACAGAGAAATGACAAGAGGGCATCTTTCATATTCTGCTACAATACAAATGCAAAAATGGAAATTAAAGAGCCACAATACGACATGTTGGAAAATCCTTTTGTTAGCTGTTTCCCAGAATCAAATGAGAACAAGGATATCAGGTTTGTATGTGCCTAGGTCCATCAAGGAAAAAATGTTGTTTAGGAATATATATATATATATATATATTCAATAAACAACACCTTTTTTTAAATTGTCACGTAGCTATAAACCCCTAAAAGACAACTCCTAACATTTTGCGGAAGCTAAACACATCCTGTACTCTCTAAATCAAATATAGATTGTTGAAATGAGGTTTTTTACTTTTTATCACAACATTGTTGGTCAACAAGTGGCTTCACTGCTAATAATCACTCTTTTAACCACACTGTTTCATTTATACCTTTCTATTGGTAACATTGGTTAACCACAAAAATGTCCAACAACCGCTAGCAACCAACTGCTATCTGCAGGATAATGTTTGATACACTAACTGTTTGTAGCTACCATGACATCACCGTCTCGCATGTTTTGTGGCTAGCTGTTTCCCCATTTCCATATGTGCTTCAATTTGATCGCATTGGGTGCATCCTAAATAGGATAATGATTATAGGATAGCATTGGAGCTATTTGTCATTGGAGCTGGGAAACTTATAGCTAAGATTTTAATTGATCTGTCTACTAGCACCACATAAACATAAAATCATATTCAGTATGTTGTGTTTTGTCATTAGGGGACACCAGCAGTAGGGTTAGATTGTCTAATTTGTTTTCTGATTCTTTAACACCTTTGAAGGCTGCTATCTTGCCAGAAGTGGAGATATAAAACTGAGTGATTGACAAGTGTTGGGGTGAAAAGTTGACCATCAAACAAACACAACACTTATATCAGTTTTCACAGTACGCTACAACTACAATAGACTGAAACTCAATAATAATTTCAGTGTATTGTAACTCAATTCTATATACAGATACTTTTAATCCAGTGACATAGTAAGATGATCCAGGATTCTTTTCGTTCAAATAAAAATGTTATTTTATGATACATAATATTATAATATATATATATATATATATATATATATATATATATATATATACTATCTGTAAGGTACTATATTTTATTTTGACCATTAGCTCCATGCTGCTAACTAGTTCACCGTTTACAAATCACCCCATCAGCCAACACCACAAAGCTACATCATTAAGCATTATGGATCATAGCCAACTAATATATCCAATCAGATAGTATTTTGCTTGCAATAACGCCTGCGAGAAATCAAGCTAATGTTAGCCAGCCAGCTGCATTAGATAGTGTTGCCCGCTGTTGGCACTATAGGGAAGCGGAGAGAGAAGGCACTCGGGAGCATAAATGTCACATCCTTTGACCCTCATCCCTACATACAAACACATAGAAATCAGTCCACAGGCAGCAGAGAAAGTCGCTACAACCAGTTTACGCATTGGTGAAAAACAGTGATTCATACAAAAAAATAAAACCATACAATTCTTACAAATCTTACATATGGCACCTTTAAGTACTGTACAGTAAATGTAATAATCAGATTGGGAACCATGAGTCTTCCTGAATGAAACCTGTCATCTCCCCCCCGGCCTCAGTCCCATCACTCAGCAACTGTCTGGTTGACTTTCTTTTCGGGTCGCTGCAGACTGAAACAGTAACTAAAACCAGGGCTGGAAGAAGAAATCAAGCATGTACAGTCGAAGTGCTGTCATGAAATCTGAGCTCTTAATTTTAACAGTACAAAGCAATAAAGTGGACCATTAATACAGCCCCCGCCCTTCAATTCACCACCAGCACCACCTCCACTTCCCCTCTTCTCTGTCTTTTCTTCTTCTCTGGCCCATTCAGCCTGCGATGGTTTTTCCAGTGTTAAACGCCAGCCAGCAGCACCTTTGATCCTGCTCATCTGCGCGTGTCTCAGTCTGCCCACACTTTCCCCTGCAGCCGTCCAAACGGCTCCGTGGAGAGCGTTCAATGACTGAACCCAGATGAGGTGAGGGACTCCTCCAAGCCGCCCCGGGGCCCCAGCATTCATACCAAATGCTTTTATCAGCTGCTAAATGGGACTCGTCTGCTGAGCCAAATGACCTAATATATATCGTGCAGTTTTCTCTCCTGCAGTAATACATCAGTGCAGAGCTGATGGAGTGGCTCTGTTTACAGTACGACTGTTCTCAGCTGCCTCTCAGAGATGAAAAATGCAGTGTGAGATTTTATTGGTCCTGCTGGAGAAATTGTCTTTTCCATTGGCTGCTGCCTTCAGAGATCAGAGGCTGCACTCACAAAGATCTCTGAGTTAAACCAGTCTTAGTTTTACTCTTAGATAAGCCAAATGTAGGGCTGAGTATCAAACCCTCATACTTTGGTATTCATTGAAATCAATCTTCAGCACTAAGTACAGAAAGTTGGTATTTTTAGGGGTTCATGCCTGAAAGATCAGTTTATTTTTACTATTTGTCACAGGATTTGTTTCATAATAATGTCGAGCCACATGTCTATTATTATGTGATCAGAAAGCCTCACATAAGTCATTTAAATCCAATCTTGCAAAGTTTTGCTTATGCAATTCAGATAAGTTCCTGTTCCTGCTCCTCAGAGGATGAATCTTTTAGTCTTTAATGACTCCATGACCTGTAGCGCCACCCTCAGGACAAACATTAAACAAGTTTTAGCTTCATAACTAAGACACTAAGGATAGATAAACCATCAGATTGTTGTTTCATTTGTCCAACACTTTTATGACCTTGACACTTGTCATACAGCACATTCCTCTAAACTTTAAGAGTTTTCCAGTTCAGAAAAGTCTAAATGGAACAAAGGCAGCAGTGGTTGAACTGACAGACGCCTCACTGTGTAAATGAAACCGCAAGAGCATGAAGACCAGCAGCATTGTGTTCTTTATCTTCGGCAAAAACTAAACAAGGATCAAACCAGTTTCATGCTTCCCACTTATCCAACATTCCCTGTCTTTTCCACTCACTTCCAAATGTCATTTGGTTATTAGGGGCAGGACTGAAGGGCTCTGTGTGAGTCGCTCTCTAAAAAACTGAAGACTAACATGTTGGCTGTCCTGAAACCTTCATACATACAGCTGTAGCTCATTTTCACTCACCAAAATGGTTTTTTCATGGTAGAGTTCATGGTAAGAAGTCTATGAACCTTCAGAGGATCACAGGTGTCTAAAAAGGTTGTGTTAAAGAATGAACCTGAGAGGTAGATGATGATCAAGATCTAATCAGCCAGTAGAAGTGGATTCCCCTGTGTGAGCTGGCCCAAAACCACACCATTATAAAGGCAGAGCGGGTCATTCAATAATCAGAAAGCCAGATACTGAACCCCAAACTGAGTGGTCAGAAGACTGAAATAAGTGCAATATGAGTGCAGTCCGTTTACTGTACATTGGTAGCTGAAATGTATGTATTTATAAATCTAGTAGAGTGAGTTGAATCCTACACATAGCAGCTTGAAGTGATTGAACAGCTGCACAGGATGAGCCATCCGCCTTGAGGCTGTTCGACCAACCAAGAAGAAAAATCATCTGTTTCTAAATTCAGTAATGAAGTTTATATCTTGGAATAAATGGCCACACTGTGTTTTTGCAGAGCTGACACATATAAGGATAAATCAGGGAAATGGGTAATGATTCATTTGTTGTAATTGTCTGTATGAAACACTCCACTTATGTAAGTTTCCAATAAAGAAAATATAGTAACAATGGCAGTTTGCAGCCACATTTTTACCATCCACTGTTTTTAACCCTATGTATGAACAGGATAAAGGATTTTAGTCCAATTAATTTGTTTAAACACATTCTTGATGTTTCTTTTGTCAAACAAAGACTTTTGTCGAAAAGCTTTTTTATATTTTTCAGAGTAACGTATCAAAAAAGGTCTCGTTCTTACAAACCCTGAATGTTTAGTAATTTGACCTGAAATGATTGTGTATTTGTAGGTTTTCTTTGACCAATTGTTGAGTGAAATCTTCAACATCTCATTTCCTGTAGCATGCGTTCACTTTCCACATGAATTGGTGTTTTTGAGAGGCCTTCATGTCCCACCAATCAGAGATGACAGCTGGCTCGGCCCTGAGCCACTGACTTCCACCACTAATGGAGACCACAAAGAGTCCACAATGAAGAGAGAGTAGTGTTTGGTAGCTCTGACTGCAACTCCTCCTGTCAGCCAGGGTCTGCACACAAACAAACCATTTGGATTTCATTTAGATTTACCAGCTCCAAAGGAGATCCGAGTAAATCCTGAAGAGAGGAAGGAAACATGGAGGAACCAACAGAGTCGAGGTGAAAGGAATGTACGAGTCAGTGCAGGGATGAATAGGAATATGTTTCTGACCCGGCCCTTAATTAAAAACACAGAGCAGAAGGCTGCCCCCAACTTTAGAAAAAGTTCAGATTCAAAGGTTTTTAAAGCCTTTCACTGGGTGACATCATGTAGAAAGGAGAGGCATCAAGTGGGCTGTAGATGTCTCTATGAGCTGAAGATCCTTTATGTTAGGTGCTAATGCAACACAGTGAAAATACTCTACATTTAAATACTTCAGTAAGGTTTTGAATGCAGGACTTTAACTTTAGCTAAATGTATTTTAAAAGAGATATACAGACATAGCAATGTTGCAATTAAATGGTGTTTTTGAACAAAAACTGGAGGCAACTTGTTTCTTGCATGATTCACAGGGATTGGTTGAATTTGAATTAACTGTCGCCCACTTATGATTTATTATTTTAAAATCTATATTTTACCAACCACCTGTTAAATGTTAACAAAGAAAGCAGTAATGATTGTGAATGTGTCAGAAAACCAGCAGAGACTGAACATTTAGTTAATTTATTTCAACACAGTATAACATCACACAGTCTGGTTGTTCAACACACGAAATACCGTAAAACGTCTAATTTCCAGCAGCCGGCATACAGACAGCCAGCAACAGACTGCACATGATAATATTCACAACTCGCAGAGACTGTACGGACTTTATGATCTGGTCTCTCTTGTTTACAGCGCCGGTGAGTTTGAATGAATGAACGTTAAACTGGGGGTTATTGTTCATAGTTTCAGTAAAATGAAGGATTGAACTGTGGAGAATCTGACTGATCCAATGATGTACAGCATCCATACTGACAGAAGTTTAAACATTTATATTTGTGTAGGAGATCTAAACGGCTTAAAACTCGCACAATCGGATGACTCGTGGTTTTAAGAGGTTTATACACCCAGATCATTTTTTAATTTTCTAATACACAATTAGTGCACAATTCATTTCTCTAAAGCGGCGACCCTCTGGATTTTAAGAGGGTTTATACATCCAGATAATTTCTATACAGTCCACACCAGGTCTCTATTGGAGACCTGCCTTTATTTGTCAAAACATGGGACCACAGCAGGGCCGCCCTCTTCTGATTAGAGGAAGTTAACTCTTCGTTTTTATAGAAATGTCCCAAACTGTCCACTCTGTGTCAGCACTGGACTCCCAAGGTGAATATTAACAGCACTGATGTGTCTGATCAGTCAGTCATATAATTCAGTTTACATGTTAAAGTGTGCAGTACCTCTTTAAAGCTTTGTTCCTTGCTTGTGAACTTTAAATCATTACAGTCATCATCACAAGTGTCTCTTCACATTAACACTGACACCAGGCAGAAAGTCACGAACCACCGGGTTGTTAATTATCCAGCAGGAGACACAGACAACATAAATTAAAGTGGCATTAATGTCACTTCTCAATAGGTATCTGTGGAGACTGATCTCTGCTGTTTCACCTCCAGACAGGAAGTGAAGCCCTGAAGAGGACGACTACCCTGCTGTTTGACCGGACCTCGCATCCAAACACTTTTACTTGTTGATTAAATGTTTGGTGAGTGGTTGACAGCATGTGAAAGTCTGCAGTAGTGACTTCCTGCGTTAATCAGTGGATGGGGGTCCGCTAGCAGACCAGGAGCTGTGAATGATCGGCCTGCCACTAGGTATTTATTTATCAGGGTGCTGGGTGCTAATTTGGGCCCGAGGGGCAGTTTCGAACTTTGATGAAAATGTGGTGTGAAAAGTTGTTTGCATGAGTCAACAACAGAGGGGGCTGCTGCCGGGAGAGGAAACCACACAGGGTTTTATATTATGGCAGGAGGGTTGCCCCCTCTGTCCGTCACATTCTTGTGAACGCGATATCTCAATGCCTGCACAAAATGTACACCTGGAACAAACATAGCTCTAGAGTTTATACACTTTTTAATGATTATAGATTATTGATTAAATCCAGTTCATTATAAATCTGCCTTATATTTTTTAAAAATCTAAAATCTCTTCTTCTAAGACATTAAGACTTTGGTTGGATGCTGAGATCATGCTGCAGGTGATCAGGTGCAATCCAATCTCCTTTTCCCTTCAATCCTGTTTTATCTGGTGGTTTGTTGTTGGGGGCCAAGTTGCAGGACTTTGTGCACCTGTGGCTGCTCAGCCTGCAGCCTGTTATTAGTCGCAAGATCCGTGGGAGGCGAGCAGTGGCTCGAGCCGGTCCCACCCAGCCTTTCCACCAGGGTGTGCTGATCCAGATGTCAGCACATACCAGCACTACAACAAAGAGGGCAAGATTTACCTTCAATCCCCCAACCTGTTGACAATAGCTGCCAGTGCTACTGTGGGAATGTGCTCTGTTATGGTGAGACTCTTCAACCCATGAGACCCCTTCAACTTGGGTTCTCTGGGGGATGAATTCCGAGCTCAAGCTGATGTGGACTTCTAAGACACAGGCAAGATGTCATCTAAAGTGTGGAAATATAAATACATGTTTAAAACAGTTTCTAGGGCTGTCAATTATTGCCAGTTTTTCATTAGAGTTCCCACATAAGAGACTCTACAGAACCCCCAATGCCCTGAAAGATGATACTTTATCGTGTGACAGAAGATAAAGAAATATCTCTCTTTTCTGATGTGATACTTTAAAATGCACTTAAAAATATGTTGATGGAAACAGTGAAATCAGGTTGTATGTACTGAATCAGTTCCTCCAGGATTTATATGATATTTTGGTATTGTTGTGGCCATATACATACATACATACATACATACATACATATATATATATATTATAATAATCCCTTCAAAGTCAAAGGCAACCCATTCCAGTGAAAATAAAATAGATTGTGTATAGACTGCACATGTCTGCATCGTCACAACTAGAAACAAGGAAGTGAGTTTGGTGATGTATGGCTCAACGTTTTGTGCAGAAATTACAATGATTGATCAAAAGTTGTGTTTGTACAGTCATAAGAAGGTTGTGTTTGTACAGTGATAATAAAGTTGTGTGTTTGTACAGCGATAATAAAGTTGTGTTGAATAAAGCTGAATATTGATTGACGGGTGAGTGGTGAACATTATTGGTTGAAATTGGTTGGTTCACATTTTCATAAGCACACATCACATTTTGTTTTACACATGTAATAATACAAAAATACAAAGAAACATATTTTTTGTAATGTTTTGTCAGACATTGTTAAACTTATGTATAATATGACTGGGGATGTGATCTTAAAGGGTTAAAATTGTCTTTTTCCTTTAATCTGGACTTTAATGCACATGTGTGTCCCTGCAGGTGTACATGGCTGGTTGGAGAGTGTATGTTTATGTATGGGGGTTGTGGTCCTATGGGAAGGTTTCTGGGTTGATCTGTGATACACTGACTTACTGTCCTGGGAAGGGAACTTCAGGCACTGATCACGCAGCTTTAAGGGCTTAGCTGCTGTAATGTGCTCCAGACATTAGAGGCAGCCCTGCCCTCCAGAGGCCAGGAGAGAGGCCTCAAAATGCCCCATCAGCACATCCATCGCCTGGCCGCTGTCCAGCTCCCCCACTCCTCCTCAGGTTATTTTCACAAGAGTCAGCTCGTACAGAGCAGTGTCCTCTCCAGCTGCTGATGGACCTGTTTGTTTACACTGGACTGGAGTTAAAAATGAGATACCAGTGTCCTCACGGACGAAATGAGACTCTTAACAGCTGAGTTTCATCCTGCGACTTTACTAAAACATCTCCATTTAATAGCTCCAACAATTATATACATTAAAAATATATTTTATAATTTAATGTAATATTACTCTGTTTAAAAAAATTGTCCTGAGATAACTTCTCAGTGCTTATTAATTTCTCTAAGCTGTGGTAAACTCGTAAAGATAATTTACAGTGTTTTATCTTAGATAAAATCAGCGTGTGGCGTATACTATAGATTTCAGGGAGGTTTTTTATTCTATCCATCTCTAATAGTTTTTGGTAGAGTTGAGCGAATACTTAACCCTAACCCTAACCTTTTACAAGTATCAGACAGTAAATAAACCAACTTTTATACACAAAACATTTACAAATTCAATTCAGCTTCTGATGAACACATATCAAATTCAGGCTTAAAGGAACAACGCCCACTCCTCCCATTCACGGATACAGATAATAGTGGACTCGTCATCCCTAGCTACTCTACATCATTAGCTAGTGTTGAGTGAACATTATCCATTATATGGAAACAGCTTGCTCATTAATGTAGAATAGCTAAATATTCAACTAGCTAACGAATAATGTAAATTAGCTAGTTAGCTGGCATTTTGTTAACAGTAGCTAACTTAAGATCTCTTTTACCTTTGAACCATCTTCAAAGTGTAGTTGAAATAAAGGTGATATTTTAGCTGGAAGGATGTGTAATCTGCACATCACAACAGATGTTTCAGGCAGTGTTTCTGGCTCTTTCTCAGACTCCAGTCATACAGAGTTACTTTTAGCTGTGAGAGCTGCTGTGTCATGAGGTCAATGCTGTGATCTGAAGCACACTGTGAGGATAACGTCCAGTCCCTTGGGGGATCCGCTGAACCAACACTCACCCCTGGTTCTGTCTGGAGTCTGAATGTGTTGCGATCAATTCTGGGAGTCACTCTCTGTTTGAGGAAGAGATAAAACGTGTGGGTGGCACTGAGGAGACAGGACTCCTCTGCTGCCTTATTAAGCTTGGAATCAGAATGTCACACACAGCTGTGTTCTTACATTATCCTAAATGTTTCCAGAATTGTTTATTTCACTGGTCGCCTGTCAATAATCTATAATCAATGGCATCATATCCCCTTTGTACATGCATCAGCGTTGTGGTTGTCTGCCAAAAGCTGTCATACATTGACTTTTTATCCACTCTGATGACATTTTTATGTTTTTGTGACCCTTATCTTTCCTCTACTGCCACATGAGGCCAAACTCTAAACTTGTACACAAGAAAAGTGTAAAATCAGATTGGCCTGCTGATTTCCTGTTTGTGGTCCAGTGCTGACGGATTTACTAGTTAATTAATAGAGACTGATGTAATGTGTGTCAGGTCTGAGGACGCATGCCCTTTTCAACCATGATGCTGCTGCTGTCTGTATGCAGGAGGCCAGCAGGGTGACATTTAAAACGACCCGAACATCTTTGTATGAAGGCGGGCGGCTGCTCGTCTCATAGAGCGACCAAAACAACTGAAGATGAACTCTTTACATCAGTAAATCATATTAAACATTACTTATGCAACATTAAATCAACTGTAACACTACAACTTTTTTTTCCTCAAACTTCCACCCATTACCCATTATTAGACATTTTAAGGAGATAAATAACTCTTTGATGCACCTTCAAAGTAGTAACATTAAGGTCAAAAATGTGCTCATAAAAAATCAAGCTATACATTTTTTTTATAAATTATTAATACTTTATTAAAGCAGCATCAGGCCTAATCATACGTATCAAATATTAATAAATAAAAAAATATGTAACCCTTAAATTAGCAAGTTTTTGTCATGATGTTACTCCATTTAATGGTCTAAAAAACTTTTATTTTCAATATACTTTCTGCAAACTGGATTATTTATGGTTTGATTAGTGCAGCCTGGTATATGTGAAAGATTAGCAGCACCATTTATTTATATGCATTATTGTTTTTTGCTTAATATCAAATACTCACGTTAAGCACCCTTTGCACAAAAATGTGCTCGTAAAAAGATCAAGCTGTACAATAGTGTGCTTTTGCACTACATGCCACATTTGCCCTCACACACATTCACTCAGTGATGGCAAAGCCCATCAAACAGAAACGCATTCATATACATTCTAGAAGGAGCCAGGGATCGAACCAACAATCTTCCGATTAGTGGACGACCTGCTCTGCCTCTGAGCCACAGCTGCCCTGATGATTTTCTAATTTCTATGAATTTTATTTTTTAAACCTGCGTCCTAATCATAGATACCAAATATTCATTATTTTTTGTGCTGTAACAAGAAATAATGTTATTATTATTTCAGTCATTTCCACTTATTTATTATACACTACTCACACAAAGTTAGGGACATTCAGATGATATTTCAGAATGCACCTAAAATGCACTATAACCTTTACAGGTGAACTTAATTTGACCGTCTCTAAACTTTTGAATGCACGTCCAACTGTTCAATGTTTCAGTACTTATTGCATAACATGCTGTTCTCGAACAAGGTGATTAGGTGTGAAAAGTGTCTGATCCATGAATCGAAAACTAA
Organism: Morone chrysops; assembly: GCA_019097615.1. Lineage (NCBI taxonomy): Eukaryota > Metazoa > Chordata > Actinopteri > Moronidae > Morone > Morone chrysops. The sequence goes on along the minus strand of JAGRRF010012894.1, from coordinate 20,728,579 downwards.
ATGTTCTGGTTCAATGTCAATTTGTATTTAAACAGTCCTCTTCATCACATTTTGACATCATGAGACCAAGACGACGCCTAGCAATCGTTCAACAGTACCTGGCCACTGCAAGGCTTCAAACGGGATGTACTTAGAGGGAAGTTGCCACTGAGCTTAGAGTGATTCACATTGAGCAGAAATGCGATCGCTTTGTTGGAAACGTCAAGGAGAACACTATGCATCAGCCAGCCACGCATTGAGGTTGCATCATCAGGGACAGGCTGCTGGAGGCTGGGGTACCTCAAATGATGTGGACTGTACTTTCTCCAGACCTGAATCCCATAGAAAACCAATGGGATTAGCTGAGTTGTCATGTAGAGGGTGGTCACCCTGCACCCCAGAACCTCAATGACCTGAGGGCAGTGGAGTGCCATGCCTCAGCAGACAATAAGTCGACAATAAGACGAGACGTCGTTGTCAAGCTGTAATTGATGGACACCTGACAAGTTACTGAGACACTGACCTTTTTTGTTGTGGTATACCCACCAGTGTTGTTAGCTTTTATTTCAATAAACTGTTTGAGATGAAGAAATTACCATTGCATGCTTCTACTTAAATGCCCTGCTTTCATGATATAATATCACTGTAGCATGACATTTTAAAATTTTCCAAAAATTTCACCCGAAAGTCGAATATCCCTAACTTTTTGTGCAACATAAAACAGAGCAAGAACAAGATCTATAAATGAACATAACCTGAATACCAATAACAACATAACATAACAACAGCATACAGAACACATTGCGTTTTGTTAATTTCAAAGCTGTGTAGATGTGCGTTTTACGTATTTTATAATAAAAAATGTTGTGATGCTTTGAACGTTTGCATAAAAATTACACATGAAACGGAGGATATGGAAAAGGTGCCACTTCAAAGCTAAAAATGCCTCAGAACCTGTGTGGAGAGAGGAGGAGGAGGACATAGTGCCCTCTATTGGAAAAAGCAGGTATTTTCTCAATTTGCCATATATGGTAAAATGACGTCATCTGGAAGGTAACTCTCAGAGCACAAACTTATGAGCCACAGGCCTCAAATGAAGCAGAGAAATGAGAAGATGCATGTTTTATACTTTTTATTCAAGCAGGTCAATAATAGTGATCTGAATGGTTTTCAATCTGCACATTTTTGTGTGAAGGGACATTAACAGGTTTACAATAGGCTACAAATAAAAAATACATTAAAAACTTGAGAACACTCCAAAATGCACAACCTTGCACAATTCATCAACAATATGCATGAAAAAAGGATAAAATATGTTTCAAAAATGTGCTTGGGTGCATCAAATTGTTAATGTAATTTATTTGCATTTTATTATTTATCTCTTTGTTATGAATTATCTCTATGTTTTAAGGACTTTAAAATAAGTAAAAATTAAATTACATAAAAACCACGCCTTAAAGGCTTTGTAAGTAACTGTCATTAAACTATAGTTAACAGCGCCACCAGTGGCTGCAAATTGAACTGCAGTCAGTGTCCTGTAGCATCATCCTGGGCGTCGGCCAACAGTGACAAACACTGAACGCTGTAAAATAACTGACAATACTATTTAGAATAACATTACTATTTGTAATGATCCTTAGTTACTGTAAATAATGGTAACTAGTAATGTAATTAAATTATGTAATAACAGTTACTAAAATGTAAATGGGTTCATTATTTATTACTTTTGTCTGACCTGAAAAAAGTAGATGGCGGCAGACAAACGCAGCTCATATCCTGTTGATTTTCCAGTGATGATCACGTACGTCACCAAGAGTCCATTAATCAAATAAAAATGTTATAAAAAAAGAAGCCAACACAATTAGCCACTACAAGCTAACTGTCTGAGATGATAGGTTGTAAATAAGCTAACATGCTAACGGTCTGTTAGCATCACTAACAGCTGTTTATTATCACTTTATCTCTCTTAATTGAATGTGAAGCTGTTGAGAGGCTGTAATCTGAAGGTGTTGCATTTCTTTCAGTCAGTTTGGAAGCAGCTGGAAAAACAACCAATAGTTACTACTAGTAACTGTATACTTCAATTATAATAATTGACTAGTTTTAATTTGACATTAGCTGTTCTGGGTGGATTCTGGCTCATTTCTACAAACCTGCTCTCTGCAGTGAGTCCTCAGACCTCAAATCCACTACATTACCTTTCTAATTGAGCATCTGTACTGAAGCCACATGCTGTTCAGCCAAACCTGATGTTGGCCACTCACTTATGCAAATCTGAGAAGCTGACAGGCATTCCTGAGCATCAAATACCCAAAAACTAACTCTGCCCGCTCAGAAGGTGATGGTGCTGTTATAATAACTGTGCTGCATTTTTACAGTGTGAGGGTAGAGTCTTAGATGGACTGTGAGGCACAGACACACAGTGGGTTTGGGTAGAAAATTATTTTACATTGCTGGTTAACCACAGCATGAATACTGCACATGTATAGTTTACTCAGGGCAAACACAACTGAGTTTTACAGCATGTATTCCTGATGGAAAAGTAACCACTGGGTGAATTACTGGAGGCAGCGCGACTCAATGTGAAGGATGATGACAGTGTCAGAGTGCTAACACTCCGTTAGGTCGGTAATGAGCTGTGGACTGATGCTGATTTAGGTCAGTGGTTCATAAAGATGGTGTCACAACCAACTCATGGGGTCCCAAAGATATATCTGAGGGGGGTGATTGAATCAGGGTTTTTCTTACTTTTTAAGTCCAATTATTAACAACAATAGTTACAGTGTTAAAGTGTATTAATTATATTTTGTATTAAATGTCTTTACGCTTCTAAAGGGTTAAGGGCCAAAAAGGTTTGGGACCACTATTTTAGGTGAATACAAAGTCTTATTGCACTGTTTAACAATGTATGCCAAATAAAAATGACAAAATCCATTTCTCTGTATTTTTATATTGAAATCCAATACATTTTTCCTTCTGTAAAACCCAATGTGATGCATGCTTACATATGTGTGAACCAACCAATTTCAACCTATAATATCATATATAATATAATATAATGTATATTAACCTGTTAATCAATCTTCAACTTTTACCACACAGAGCGAAGATTTGTTTAGCGATTAGCTAGAGAGCTTACAGCATGGCGAGTCCATACAAGCCCCTCCCTAACCCTAACCCTATAGCCAACAGCACTCTGCTTCCTGTTTCATGTGGACTTATGTAAAGAGGTTTTGATATTCACTGACACTCTGAAGACACATTTAGGCCATAATGTAATAAAATACTTTTACACAAAAAATGTTTGCGGTGGATGGGGAAGAACTGGTGAAAATTAAATTACGACGTCAGCATTTCAAAAATCATATGCAAGAAGCAACAGAAACACAGGATTTAACTACCTGGTTGGGGCTAAATATACTGAACATAAATCTCGACCTGGTGTGGAAAAACATTAATCCTTTAATATGTTAAACACACACTGTAGTGCCATATTGTAGCTAGCTTAATATCTTGTGCATGTCTGTGCTGCTGTGAGCATTAAAATTGGCATTGCTTTAACAGAGCTTCTCAGAGACTCACAATTTGTTTATTTAAGTTTATCTAATTTTCCAACTGTGTGGTTGCCAACATGTTTGGGAAATAAGCAGTGGTGTCAGTGGTTTGTGCATCTCTGCTGGTTAAATGGGGTGAATTTGGACGATATGTTGAGGGTCTGCAGGTCCAAAGGAAAGCCCACAGGGCAGCTGAGCGGGCCGTTCAGAGATGATCTGGGTGTGGACCACAGGGTAAGATGTCCTTAACCTATCAGATTGATGAACACTTGGACTGCTCACCTAAGAACTGGTTTGTTTATTGATTTTGGAGAACTACCCTGGAGTCCTTGAAGCGGTTCCAGGTGCTTCGATCGGGTCTGACAGTGAAACAAAGCTGAGCTGAGAGAATGAGAGAGGGAGCTTTAAGAGAAACTGATGACACAGCTGAGACTCTGCTTAATGCTTTAAGAAGGGAAGGATTTTAAAAAGAGGAGAGATTTTCATGTTAAAACATGTCCTATTCTTCGCCCTGTTCCCACTCAGGTTGAACCCACAGATTCACATCATGTAACTGTCTCAGAGGACTGGTTCCCAACCTTTTTCCTTGAGGAACCCCTTTTTCCTAAGTGACATATATTTCAGGTTTTATTGAACAATAATAGTTGAGAGAACAACTGATAAACTGTACAATGAACCCAAACTGCAGGAAGCTTGTATAAAATCAGAGATTTACTTATTTCCTGTGAATATTGATCAGAGATGAGTTTTCCTGATATTTTTATACAATTCTGTGCGTATTCTGTATTTTTATTAAAGATTCCTTATAACAGAAGGTAACCTCCTCTGCCCACCTCGTTGTGTTGTGTTGTGAACGTCGTGAATGGATGAAAGCAGACTGCGTGGTGCCAGAGGAAGTCGAGGAAATAGTCGAGCTTTAGTTGTTATGGTACATCTTTGGTGAAACTAAACGTACGATACGATATGCTGCTGAGACAGAGACAGGTTGGACGTGCGACTGTTCAGAAGATATGTGACTTGGGAACAATGGGTCCAATATTTACTTTAGTATCAATAGGGTGAAAGTATTGGTTATAATCTACGCTCACGTTCATTTCTCCCAGTGGAGTCAATAGACTGAGAAAGTGACAAACATGGACGCCTCACATCAGTCAGTCCCTCAAGGATTCAGAGGCTTTTTTGGGGGTATGTTGTGGCTTAAAATACCTGATTTCACAAAGATTTTCCAAAAGAACTGTACTGCATGTTTCAATGTTTTTATGCATTTTTTTTCAATGAAATTGTGGAAAAAGGGGAAATTGCGAAAACAAATAGCTGCAATTTTTTGTTGTTGTTATATTATTTGTATAATTCATACAAAATTGAAGGCAACTTGTTACAGTGAAAATAAAATCTATGGTAGTTTGGTGACATATGGCACATCCGTTTGTGCAGGGGCTGCAATGATTTGTGAAACTTGTGGAAAAGTTGCAGTGATTTGACAAAGTGTAAGGCTGGCAGAATTCACAGGGATTTGTTGAATTTGTGTTAATTGTCGCAATTTCAACTTCCTGGAGGGACTGATGAGTCATTGAAACACACAGTATGACCCACTAGGGGGTCTCTTACATCCAAACAATAAGAAAAGAGGAAATTTGATGAGGTGGTGAAGCAATGTGGAATCATGGGAGTTGTTGTCTTCACCACCATTGGCTTCATTGCAGTCAGCTTCTCCCGTGTAGGATTACTTCAGTGATCATAGTTCAGGAGGTTTCTACCGGGAGCCCAGTTATCCACAGAGGTCTCCTCCTCTCCAAAACAAACAGACCCGCTGATTAAAACCACTAAACACACTGAATAAAGCAGTTAACAATCACCGCTTCTCCCACCCTGTTGGACAGACAAAGGACGTCCCAGAGGGGCTGCAAGCTGAGCTGCTGCTAACGTTAGCTCAGCTTGTTTCTCTGATAACTTAAAATCCAGACATCTGATGACTAAAATCCTTCATCTGGTTCAAATCTAGAGTTCAAAAGCACCAACATCTAAGCAGTGGATGGTAAAAATGAGGCTTCAGACTGGATAAACAGTCAATGTATGACAGCTTCTGGCAGACAACCACAACGCTGATGCAGGCACAAAGGGGAAATGGCGTCATCGACAGGCGACCAGTGAAACGCAGCGTTACCTGAATAAAATTATTTTGGAAATTTTAATGAATATTCATCAACACTAGAAGCTGCCAGATACTCCGGACTAAGTTTTTGCTGCTCCATGCAAGCAGTCCCATTAATACCCTGAGATCTCAGCAATAACGTTGGTAAAAATGTTATCAAAACCAACAAGAATGATGGCCAAAACTACAAAATAAGATCCAGGTTGTAAAAAGACAGAACTTTCCTTTAGTTCAGTATGTGGAAGGTTTGGATCTGAACACAAACTGCATTCCTCCTTTTAGCTGTAAACTCTCTCCAGTATAAATTCTGGGGGTTTTCCCATTTTATGCATTCAAATGATTAATTGTGAGCAGCACAAAAGACCGAACTCCTCCAACCCAGCGGTTTGAGTTCCTGCATCAATACCTCTTTGATTCAGACAGTGGCTCTTTATAGGAGAGCAACTAACAGAACTCACATCAGCAGATACTGTTCCTCAATAAAGGAAATGTTTGCCTTGGCCTTCGTGGAAAAGGCTGACTCCCTCTTCCTCCTCTGACAACCTCCCAGGGAATGTCCAAGTTTACATGACACAAGTAGAGATCTCGCTTCAATCCTGGGCTGAAAAAAAGAGGGGGGTTTGCTAAAAAGAAGCCGGAGAGCTGCTTCATAAACCGGATACAGAGAAATGTTCCTCTGTGGAAGGGAAAGCAGGCTTCAAAGAGCGATTTATACGGGGAGTATTATAAACTCTGGAGAAAATGACCACACGCAGCAGAGCCCTGACCCCAGAACTGCTGAACAAACAGTCAATGCAGCGAGAAAGCAAAGAATTACTTAATTCTCCACTTAAAACATAAACTGTGAAATGGATTATTACACACAAAGAAGAGCTAAATTATACAGGTATCGGGTCACATCAGTTCCAAAGTTCCCGTTTGATTACTTAGAGCTGCAGCCAGCTGACAATTTATACTCTGCTCTATATATTTACTCTGTATACGTTTCTCTGTAATGGTTCCCATGCAGTTTGGACTCAAAGACACACTTGTGGAGGAATCAGAAAGCTGGTGCCTCAAATTCCCCAAAAAGTGTTGTTCAACATCACTTTGTGGCCTTATCTGAGATCTGGTTGTTGAACTCTGCAGCGGCTGAGGGTAATTTACCAGAAAGGAAAAATATTGGCTAAAGGTTTTCCACTATAATCCAATTTCATGTTCAAGTTCACTGTGGCCAAAACTTTTTGAGTTTTCCCTCTGCAGCACAACTTTTCTAGACATTTCCTTCCAATGTAATTTTATTAGTTATATATATATATCACATTTGTTGAAAGATTATTATTATTATTATTATTATTATTATTTTTGCATAAGATTTGTTGTGACCATTAACACCTCTTTTCAGTTCTCAAAACCAACACAACTTGTTCATAAAATCAGTTTGTTTTAGGCCTATTATCATGGTTTCTTTTGAAAAGTATTTTTACTGTCAGAATTAGCAACAGAAGACACATAGGGGAAACAGTTCAGAGTAATTAGTAAAGGTTTCATTTAGGAGCCCTACTGGAAAAACACCAAATTAAGTGGTCTTTAGTTTGTAATATTTTTAAACTGAATAACGTGAAAACATCTTGTTATAACAAACTTTTTATGTTAAAACGTGATAATGATACAATTTTCTTTTTCTGGCACCAAAATGCTTCCATAGTTATAACAAGGACTAAACTTAAAATATATTATGTTTCCGATTATTATGTTCTAAACAAAGAACTTTATGCGAAACTTTCCTGTGTGAGACCTGGTGTAGCTCAGAAAGCTGGTAGAAAGTCGTCTCATGATATCAGACAATCAGAGATCTCAGCATCTTTAAATTAAACTAAGTGCTTGACTGGTGACAATGTTCTTCCTCCATTCCCCTCCATAGTGAAACAAACTGGAGATATAACAAATCACTTTGAAACACAGAAAAATTGATGTCCTGAGAAATGTTATACTGTACAACAGTTTTCACAAGAACACGACTTCATGTCACCGCTCTACAGACTTTGTTATATTTGCAAGTACAGGTATTGACACATTTTAGTCTAGCAATACTTGTATTAGTATTAGTGTTTATTCATCTTAATATAAAAACGGTTCATTCTCAGGTAACAAAGTCGAGGGATTTTAAAATCAGGCTGAGCATAACAAAAAACAATACACAAATAAAACACTCTGCCTTGATAAGACAAAGAAATGTCCTGCAGACACTCATTGACCTTTGCCCATTTGGCAGGTGACCAGGCTCAATATCACTTGGCAGCTCTCCCTGAGCTCCTCATCCTGATGTCCCACTGATCTCAGCCAGCCGACTGTTTGAAAGGCTCTGGAGGAAACAAGAAATACAAACAATGAAACTGAATCGGCGAGCACCACTGCTCACCTCCACATATGACCTACTTCTGCATTTTCTCTGGCAGCAGAAACATGCTGGTGAAATGTATAAGAGGCATTAACGGCCAATAAAACAAAAGCTTTGTACACCTGCAAACTTCAAGAGATGGCAGCTGTCCAGTGATTGGACGTCTGGGTGTGACCTCCACAGACACATAAACTTTTAACTTAACTGACCGAGTGAATATGACAGCTGTATAAAAACTTTAAATCACACCTGTTTTCATAGAAATTGACTAAAATATAACATATATATGTTGCACTGAGTGTATTTATACCAACTAGTGATATAATAATAATAATAAATAATAATAAAAATTATAATAATAATAAAAGGAGTTACAAACTAGAACAGCGGGAGGCAACTTGTGGCTCTTCAGCTCCTTTCCTGTGGCTCCCTGTGGCTTTGACAAAAATTTTACTGAAATGAATAACGTTTATTTTTTCATTCATAGTTTTTGTAGGTCTGAAGTGCTTCTTAAATTTTTCAATTGTAAAAAACGTGTATCCATTAAACACTGAATAAAACATTTCATCAGCTAAAATGTGCGTCCTATGTTATGTCCTAACCTGGAGACTTTTGCTCTATGCCAAACCTCAATAGCGTTTGAGGCTGCTAGTCTCACATTGCAAGGCAAGCTATGGATTCCAATCCAAACAAGAGCCAGATCATACAAACATTTTAGCCACTTTTGATATGTCATTTAATTAGTTTCGGAGCATGTTGTGGTTGACAAAAATGCAATTTAGTTCTAAAAATAAAAATAAAAGGCACTTTGCTGTTCGGGCCCTAACAATGTCTTTGAGGAAAAACAGACACTTTGATAGTGCGTGGGATGCTTTGTTTGCTGTCACTAATGCTGCTGGATTACCAGTATGATTGATCATAACAGAGGTAACAACAGAAGGACAGAGACAAAGGTGCACGGCAAT
>JAGRRF010012894.1:20703086-20714155 GCA_019097615.1 Morone chrysops | reverse complement strand
ACAGAGCAGGAAGTAAACCGGAAATGAGTCAGTACGCTTACCGTAGCACGTCAGCACGTCAGACACTTAATGACCAAAAAAAATATTATAAGCTCCCATTGTGAAAGAAGCAGCTGTAAAATGATTCATTCAATCCAATAACAGTTGTGAAGTGTAGAAGAGCTGCACAATTATTTTATCTTCATTCAAGTTAGTGGAGGGCTAAACAGGACGTTTAGCTTTTGAAGGCACTGTGTGGGGTTAAGATCTGGATTATTTGTTGAAATGTTTTGGCTTCATGCGCCACTGAGCAGCTTCCATTGGAATGAACGGAGCCCGTTCCCAATGCTGTATTCAGTTCTTCATCCAGGATTGGACCGCTATTTAACTACTGTACACTGGCTCTAAATACGATTCTTCCATAGTTCCTCCCTTGTTTCGGAGTTGCAATCTACAACTACATCACTAGATGACAGTAAATCCTACACACTGGACCTTTATATGTGGTTTTATATGATGGGCAGAGAAAACTCACGGAGAAATGAAAAGTAGATTTTAGGGGTTAAATGTTTGAAAGTATGATATCAGCAGGTGTTATTCAAAGAGGTGTTGAAAGAGAATGGCAGTTTGACAAATGGTCTGTTTTGTGTTTTCTTTCAAGGGAGAGGTGTGGCATCCACCTGGTTATACAGAGTTTTATAATTCCTCGCACAATGTCCTTTAAATTAAAGAAACAAACATAAAACATCAGCATTGTTCACTCAACATATGAACTACAAAAAGGATTCGATCCTCTAAATATTGGGAATAAAACTCATGTGAAATGTAGCAGCTGCAGCCGTTGCTGTCTTTGAAGTAGTGGAAATAATTCTCAGTGGTGCATTTACATCTTCCACGGCCCGTCGATTGTTTGTCTTTTCATCGCATTAATCCAGAGCCTTTCTTCATCTCTGATCCTTACAACAACACCAGCTCTGAGAACTAATAAATGGAAGGGTTTGATTTCCGTCGGTGGTGCCAAACACCACAGGCTCACCTTCACGGTGCAGGGGTCAGGACGGAGTGCTCGGCCCCTGAAGACTGAGGCTCCGGGCCTGGGGCCGGGGGGAATGTTTACCCACTGGGCGTTCCCTTATTGATCTTATATATCAGTGCAGGGCGGGGAACCATAACAGATAAGCACAAGGCGAGTGTTATAACACGGATCATGTCGAAGCAGCTCATTCGCTCTTCTTTTATTTCTAAATAGGGAAAATTCATTTTTTAACCCTCTGAAGACACAGATTTCAACAGCAGCTTGTTCTCATAATATTTATGAATGAGTCATTCTGACCTTATATTAAGTCAAGTAATTGTTGATCAACAAAAGGTTAACTTAACCAATTATTTTAGAGCTTCTCCAATGTAATGATTTGCTGCTTAAACTGAATATCTTTGGGTTTTAAAACGTACTCCACACAACAGATTCAGTAACATTCAGTTCAGAGTTTAGGTTTATTGATTCCACTCAGATTCAATGGGATTTAATCAATGAACTTGTTAAGAATTAAAGCTGTGCAGGAAACTGGAGCATCCAGAGGAAACCCACGTAAACAAAGAGAGCACATTCAAACTCCTGCCCCAGGACGTTCTTGCTTTGAGGCAAACAACTGAGCCACTGTGCCACCACTCGCCATCATCTTGAGTCTTCTACTTATCAACTCTGCCCAACAGTAGGCTGTGGTGCAGAGGCAGAGTGGGTCATCCCCTAATTGGAAGGTTGTTGGTTCGATCCGCGGCTCCTGGTTCAACACGTCGAAGTATTCTTGAGCAAGATACTGAACCCCGAATTGCTCCCGATGCTGTGTGTGTGGTCCATTTACCATTCACCAACAATTAATTCAATCAATCCGTTTGACCTTACAGTTTTGTCTAATCACCACAACATTTATACAAATTTGACCAATCACTGTAGTTTACCAATCATAGCAGCCCTATGTAACAACTGAGATTTTATTTTCACTGCAACAAAGTGCCTTCAATTTTTAATGAACTAATGAAACTATTTATTTGCAATTGCTAATTTCTCCAGCAAATTCATTGCAGAAACAAAAGTTGCTCTGTTGCTCTTCCATTAAAGGGATCGAGGCTCTAAGGATAGAAGGCGTTGTCAAGCCCCTTGATGCACATTTGTAATTTGTGATATTGGGATATATAAATAACACTGATTTGACTAGTGGTAAAGATCTGAAGTTTTCATCCACCGAACAAATTTACAGCTCCACATGGCCACTAGAGTGCCTCTGAAATTATAGTTTTAGTTTCCAAAGCGTTTCTGAACGTTGACCAGCGACCATGAGAACGGCAAGACCAACGAGCCGATCGATGGGCAGGTCCATCAAACATTACCTCATGACTGAGCTGAGGATTTCAGAGATGTTCATCTGTATCCGTGAAATCATGTTTAAATCTGAAGCCAAACGTGTGCTTTCTGTTAAAGCGGAGACAAAAAGCCTCTGTTCTTCTTCCTCTGAGAAACATTCCCACGCGTCACAACCGTTAAAACGTCGACGAGATTTCATGAACGGCTGGAGAGAAATCAAAATAACAAACGCTCATTACTGTAAAGCTGTGCTATCTTTCCTGAGGAGATTTGTCCTCAGACAGGTGGAGCGTTATCTAACTCCCATCTTTTTGAATTCCTTCCTACCAGCCTGTTTGCCTTTCCTTGAAGCTGCTTTGTTTTTTCCAGAGGAACATCAGCACTGGCTCACCCTCTTGCATAACAGCTTTGTGTGAAAAGAGCCGTGAGAACAGACGCAAGCAAAGAAACAAAAACATATAAATCAAAGTAATTTATTATTTCACTGTTTATCATTGTGTCCCGACAAGTCGACAGCATCTCTGCATTTAGGACAAAAACATGTCAGTCTTACTGTATATCAACAGGATTTCAATGTGATCCCCTCAACCACTCCCATCTAAACATTAGAATTTTTACACATTTCTGATGACGCTAACAGGCTGTGTGTAATGCTGCATTGTGGGAACACAGAGCCAGAAAAGGGTAAGATACTTCAGGGCTTCAGGGTATCTGAACCTCTTTTATTTGAATGTTAAAAGTTTGTTTAGACATTAAAGGAATAAAAATCTCTCTCCATCTTTCCACCACCTCACATCTCTGGACTCTGAACTTTTAAGTTTTGCAGCTGAAAAATGAAGCGAGACTAGATGTTTAATTTGTCTTTTTACTCAACCAGAGGAGATTCAGAACATTGCTTCCTTTCTCCTGCTTTTAGTTCCTTCTTTCCTTTTCAATTTCCTCCCTCCCTATCTGATCTGAAAGCTAAGATACTGAGATACCTGAGTACATTTACCTGCTGATTTTTGATACTTAAAGAATGCAGTATTTTTTACTAGTAATGGAGTAGTTGTAGTATTTCAGTGGTTCCTCCACCACAGTGAACTGTATCAGTTTTTAGCAGATGTGGAAAGAAATGGAGATAAACAGAAGCTCCAAACATCTCCTGTCTTAAGAATTTTCCAGTTGGTCCTGAGCTGCTTTCCAGAGAATCCATTTATTTGGAAAAGACTCAACAGGAAGTGAGCGTCCAAACAAAGGCCAGTGATTGTAAATCTAAATGTGGATCCATGCTGCAGGTCTGTGGGCTACCTGCCCTGTCAGTCCAGACGGAGGTCTATTTAAGGTAAAAAACAGACTCTTACAGGAAGGTGTGTCAGTGTTTATTATACCACCCAGAATATGAAGACACACACACCAAGTACTCTGATCTTTGACTTAAACAAACTCAGTTTTTAACTACACTTTAGCACTGATGTCTCTATATTAGCTACATAAAAGATTATAATAGTAATAACATTACTGGCTTTATTAAAGACACAAGAAAAAGGTCCATAGCAAAAGAAACAGACAATATATACTATATATATATATATATATATATATATACATGTATGTATGTATGTATATTCAATTCAATTCAATTCAATTTTATTTATATAGCGCCAATTCACAACAGAAGTTATCTCAGGGCACTTTTCAAATAGAGCAGGTCTAGACCGAACCTCCTTCGTATATCTGCAGCTTCATACCATAAAAACAGGAATCGGACACAGACATTTACCAACAGCTGGTACTGCACCAGTGTGGAAGAAGCAACAAGCATAGCCTTATGGTGGCCTATATTGATGCCATGAGACTGCTTCTTCCATAGGAACACCAAAGGGGGGCAGTATACAGCTAGGTGGGCGGTATATAGCCAGGTGTGCAGTATACAGCTATTTTAACTGAGCACATGCTGAATTTATGAGTGAGCATACAGCTTGCAGCTGTCTGTGAATGTCTTTATCATCCGATAAATTACTGACCATGTGATGGCCGAGATGTTTCATGTCACTACACACTTTAAGAGCAGTACCAGATCAGAAGAATTATATATTCTTTACTTCATCATGATATTGCTGTTGTTAGCATTAAATTTGATGTCAGAATCAAAACCATATTGTGACCAAAGCTTGTGTAGGCCAGCACTAAACAGAGTGATTACCTATCTGCATACATATGGTGGTTGATTAAATGTAACTGTCACTGTAACAAGTCATCTATAAGATCCAGACGCCCAATGCCAAATCCTTTATCCGGTTCCAATCTAGAGTTAAAAAGCACCAAGATCTAAACAGTGGATGGTAAAAATGTGGCTTGAAACTGGATAAACAGTCAGTGTATGACAGCTTCTGGCAGACAGCTAGTTCTACGAGGAAATGTTACAGATTATAGATTAAGAAAGATTTTCAATGCAGTACTTGTAGTGGAGTATTTTTACTTGTATTGAAGAAAAGGATATGAATACTGGTTCCTTGAAGACTTCACATCCACATGTTCATACCCTCCAGCTGCTTTGAGAAGATGCAGAAAGTTTCCTGGTCTGATGACGTAATGACCTTTTCATTGTGTCTCATGTTAACATCACTGCAGACGGAAACACAGCTGTACAATTTCTCTAACATTTGCTTTTGGCAATCGTTGGCCTTCTGCTGCAGTCTGACTGACACCTCGGGACTCCTGAACGCAACACAAAACCACAGTGACGAATTCAGAAATGACACAATGACAGAGCTCCAGTCTGATATCTGAACATTTTATTTAAAAGAAACTGGCTGGTTTGTGACTTCTGGCTAAAACACAAAACAGACGCAGGTAAAGCTTTAAATCGATTTTTATATTCCACAGGTTTACAATAATGTTATGAAGGCTGTGTTTCTTTTTCTTTACATCTTCTTTGACAAGTTGAGGATGGAAATGTCTCACCTGCTGAACCACCAGTCTCTGTTTCTTTTAATCTTGGCTGCATTTGAAGAATTATAGTGGATATACACAGTATATATTATATGAAGGGAGTATTTAAACTGTTACTTCAGTAAATGTATGTGTGTATTATTGGGATTGGTATCAACCCGTTTGTGGCTGCAACTGAAATGTTGAATTTCCTGTAGTGGAAGTGTTGTCTTGGCTCAAAGTGAGGTTCTTCTATGTATTTGAGAGTTAGAAGTTTTCTAAAGAAGCTCCCTCTGTAGATAAAAACATCTCATTCTAAGGTAATGAATCAAGACATTATAAGGAGTTCGGTCTAGACCTGCTCTATTTGAAAAGTGCCCTGAGATAACTTCTGTTGTAAATGGCGCTATACAAATAAAATTGAATTTAATTGAATAGAAGACACCAACTATCTTATTCTAAATTTTACCAAAACACAGCCACGAGCCAGTGGTCATCAAAAACCAGGAAATCACGCAGATGTCCTTGTATAAATATTTAGGTGTCCACATAGACAACCTTCTGTGGTGGAAAACACACATTGATCACCTGAGCAATGGACTGCAGCAGAGACTGTACTTCCTAAGGCGACTGCGACTGTACGGAGTGAGCAGCCAGATCATGCTGATGTTCTACAGGGCAATCCTAGAGAGCATCATTAGATATGGATTTACAGCATGGTCTGGCAACTCACACAGAGCAGCTGAAAAGCAGGCTGGCCAGCACACACAATAGCTATGAGGATAATGGGGAGGAAAGAATATGAGCCCTTACAGAGCCTGTATGAGCATTGTGGACCCTCAACATCCCCTCTTCTCTGAAAACTGTGCCATCAGGAAGAAAACTCTGTGTGCCAAAGTGCAAACAGACAGAAGGTTATGGTTTGTCCCAACTTCTATCAAGCTGCTGAACTCTAATACTGAATCAATAATAATGCAATAGTGAAATGTGTAATAAACAAAACTGCACTGTAGCACTTTTATTATAGTGATTAATTATAGTTTAATATAATTATAGTTCCAAACTGTCTCTTTTTATGCTGCTGTATTGTCAGTGTTTGTGATGGTTTTCTGTTGTGTCTTAAAGGGACATACTGTAGCACTGTGCCCAAGACCAATTTCCCTGTTCCACTGGGACAATAAAGTTTATTCTATTCTATGAACATTATATCACAGTAACGTTTAACACTGGAGATTTCATTTGTTAATTTAATTTGTGTCACCAAAGCTGTCGACGTGTCCTTGAGCAAGATACAGAACCCCAAACTGTTCCTGTTGCTGTGCATCAGCGTGTGAATGTGAATGAATGGGTCACTAGCCTTTGAATGTAGTGAAAAGCGCTTTGAGTGGTCAGGAGAGTTTTACCTTATTTTATTTTTTTTTACCATATCCTAATATCAGTTTTCAAACCAGGATATAATAAAATCAAAGTTAGAGGACTGTCTCCTTTTTCTCTCACTGCATTATGGGAATGCTAAGCATTTTTTCAATCTTTTTGTCCCTCATCAGACTCCATCAGTGTTCCTGTAACCTGCCTCGCCTCATTAAACACTTCAAACATCTCACCGACATATAACTGACAGAGGAGGTGCATGACACATTCCTGAACACAAACTTTCTATTTTTAGGATTTTTAACCTCCTGACACCCTCGCCGCCGCCCCCCACTGCTGCCCAGATGTGTTTCCCATCCAAACTCCAAACAGACGACTCCACCAGATCTTGTTTTCTATTTAAAGAAATGTGTCTTCACCTCACACACTGGTTTGTTTAACTAGAGCCTCTCAGGATCAGAAAGCTCATGAAAAATATCCGTCTGCTTCTCTCTCTGGATCGGTAGGTCTTCAGATATGCGGAAACAAACACATCAGATCAATTAAAGCTTCTATATACTTTCATTAAACTGAAGTTAACAGTGCCACCAGTGGCTGCTCTGTGAACTACAGTCAGCGTCCTGTTCAATCATATTTAGAATAACGTTCCTATATTTTATTTGGACCATTAGCTGCATGCTACTAACTAGCTCGCCATTTACAAATCATCCATCAGCTAACACCACAAAGCAACTGACACCAGACCCACACCGTACAGCCACCAACACCAGACCCACACCGTACAGCAACCAACACCAGGCCCACACAGTGCAGCCAAGATACAGCCAGACAAACCCAGTTAGCTTAACTACAGTTAGCTAGCTGGATGCCCCTACCTCGCATCACTCTTGGCTAGTAGAAAGCTATTGTTTTGTACTGCTATTATTAAGTGTTGGCTAAAATCAACAGTTTGTCAGAATACATAAGTCAGTATCATGGATCAAGTTAGCTTAGGAAGCTAACTCAGATAGTATTTTACTAGCGATAACTTTAGCTAGCAAACAAGCTACTGTTAGCCAGCTAGCTGCAACCTAGCCATCAATTTGTTGCAATCACAATTAATGCAAAAGGAGAGAGAAGGCACTCGGGAGCATAAAGGTCACCCCTTTGACTCTCGTCCCTACATAGAAACACAAATATCAGTCAGAAACTACAGACTCAATCAGTACTCAAGTCCTTTTAACATTTCTCACCATTTTTTTTCTAACCCATTTATAGGGGGGGTGACACACAGCAAAGGGCCGCAGGTCGGATTCAAACCCTGGCCGCTGCAGCAAGGACTCGGTACATGGGTCACCAGCTCTTACCCACTGAGCTAACCGGGCGCCCCCTTTCTCAGCAGTTTTTGAACAACTTCCTCCTCTCGTCTGTCTGTTCTCACCTCCCTTTCAACAAGTTTTCCCTTCACACTCAAATGTCAGCATCAATATGTGGTCACATTTGGACCAGATATCGACCGATTATTGGTCTGTCTGCAGCACTGGGATCCAACATCTCCTGGAACCATTACAACAGATCTGTGGTCAGTGTTTACTGAGAACGTAAGTCCTAGGAGAAAACTGTTGGGCCTCAGTAGCTCCTTCCTCCTCCTGCTGTTGCAGTGTCTGTCTGCATCATCTGCATTCTCTGCGTCATCCTCATCATCCTCATCACCATTAGACGGCGATGCATGTTAACCTGTGAACGGTGGTGATGATGTGGTTTCAGATCTCTGGAGGAAGTTGGCTTTTTGTTTTTGCTTGTTTTTGCATAGTGTCATTCAATATGTCTGTTTAAAGGGAAACTCCACTCGGCTGTGTCGACTAGTCAGAGGGTTGGTGGTTCAATCCCCAGCTCCTCCGGCTGCATTTTAAGTGTCCTTGAGCAAAATACTGAACCCCAAACTGCTCCTGATGCTGAACCACTGTGTGAATATGAGTGTAGAGTAAAAGAGCTTTGAGTGGTCTGAAGACCAAAAAGGAACTAAATACAATCAATTTACATTCCACTCAAAATGTAACATAACCGTTTGTGTCTTTACAGTGTGTAACTGTATAATCTGTATACAGCAGTAACCCTTCTACCATTGGCTGTCTCTCAACTGTCAATCAAACAGCAGCCTGCCCATCCAGGTCTAATGGATAAAGACAGTTCTTTCAGCTTTCAGTGAATGAGATAAAAACAGTAGATTTAAATACAGTATTTTGGTGAAAATGTGTGAGTGTGTGTGTTCTGCAGTCACTCTGCTCGCATTGTTCGCTCAGTTTCATCGTCTCATTTAAGCTCCAGTCGTCGTTTTAAAACCACAAGTGTAAACACACTTATCCCCGCGGCCGGCCACAAATGCCCGCTGTTCACCTCTCCTGACCAACATGCAGCCGTCATGTTTAGAAAATAACCCTGCGGTCCAAAACACACAGCCACTTCACCGCTGACAGGAGTTTCCTCCCACCGCTCTCTTCATTGAGCCGTCCTGTACAGAACTCAGTCAGTCAGAACCACCATTAGCTCATTGATCTGGTACTGATGGTAACACTGAGATCGAGGTCTCACTCTGATCATTATTCCTGCACTCAGCACACCCACGTCACATTTAATGGAGCTGTCAGAGGAGGTGTGGTCCACCATTTCCCAAATAATTACCTTCACAACAGAGACGCTATTGTGTCTAACTCTGGCCACACAAACCTGCAGTACACAGTAGAGTACACACAGTACACAGTGGAGTACACTTTACTGTTTTCTACTGCGTCTCTTTACTGTCTTCTACTGCGTTTCTTTACCGTCTTCTACTGCGTTTCTGTGGACAGACAGACATGATGGATGGAGGGTCTGTGATTTCTCAGAGCAGGAAATACCTCCGCAAGGTCCACCTACCTCAAAGACAAAGATCAGAACCCTGAGTCACTCACTGGATCCTGAGAAAGACAGATTTTATTTATATTAAACATACTTATGACTCACAAAGACAGAAAGATGGACAGATAGACGGGCAGAGGAGGTGAGAACACCTGTTCACCTGCACAAGATATTAAAAGGTTTATCATGATCAGAAGAAATAAAATGTTTTATTAAAAATTAAGTAAAAAAATCTCCCAAAAAATCTACAAAATAAATATAAATACAAAATATAAAAAAGTCAAATAACTATAGATCTGAATTAGATTAAAAAGGTATACACACTTTATTTAAAAAAAACTAAATAAAACAGGGAAAGTAAATAGGAAGACAAAGGAAAAATAATTAAAAAAAGATCAATAATAATTAATTCAATTTAAAAGAAAATACAAAAAAAATAATCCAGCAAAACAAAACAGAAATGTGAAAAAGAGGGAAATACATAAAATATATAACAAAATAATAATAATAATAATAAAAATAATAATAATAATAATAAAATCTTGTTGACTGCTGACAGTTCTCGCTGTGTACAAACAATAGTATGTGTGTGTGTGTGTGTGTGTGTGTGTGTCACCATGGAGATGGTTCTCCGTGCTGTATTTATTCAGGTTCAGGTTGGAGAAAAAAACTGCACTTTAAAAATAATCAGCCTCAAAATATTAGTAGAACATTGTTCTGTATCTCCTGCAATTTAATCTAAAATATAGTAAAAATTAAAGCTGCAAGCAGCGTTGGGCGGGACCTCACCCTCCACGCAACTCGGGGCGTGCTGCGGCCGCGTCACGTGCTGTCGTTACACGTGCGGACCACAACATAAAAAACTTTCACGAAATCAGCTCAGAATCGCCGAACTGCGCTTACTTCCTTTTGCCAGAAGTTGGCGCTATCACTATGTATGAATATTGTCATGTAGACGTGTTCAGGGTGGGACTCTTATCTAACGTGTGAAGTTTAATTGAGATTGGACCATGTACACTGAAGTTCTGAGGACGTGTTCAGAGTACTGAAGATAGGAGATAGATCTGTTTTATGGCCAATCGGAGGAATTCAACACCTCACGGTGACACGGTTAAACGTACAGTCACAAATAGCACATCTTTTGATCACCAATGTATCTAGATTGCAGTGATCGAATTTGAAGTCTACAACGTTTAATCAGCACCATTTTTTGACTGTACTGACCAATTTTGAAGCAGATCTGATGAATTCCCTTTGAAGGGGTTCGGTTCAAATACAAGGTAAAAAATTCACAGAAAATGACCAAAAAATTCAAAATGGCCAACTTTGACAGCACGCCACGGACATGCCCTTCAACGTACATGCACAAATAGCACAACGTTTAATCAGCACCATTTTTTGACTGTACTGACTGAAATGTGGCACTTGGCATCGTACCAAGTTTCGTTTTAATCACACGTGCCGATGCGGAGTTATAAACGTTTTCTTTTTAAAGAGCGCCACCATGTGGCGATGGCCTGAAATTGTGCACGATGCTTAAGGAAGACATGGGGAACTATGGACCAAA
>JAGRRF010012894.1:20686239-20701638 GCA_019097615.1 Morone chrysops | reverse complement strand
TCCTCCTCCTCTTCCTCTCTGAGCTGAAACTACTCATCGTTTTATTTAATATTTGAATATTTAAACTCCCAAAAAGCCCTTTCTGTGTCTACAGTGTTGATGGAGGACTTTTGTTTCCACTGAGGCAGAATGGCTCAACAGTGCCCCCTACAAAACTTCATGAAAGCTGCTTTAGCGTCCTGCTTATGATGTCCAGACATACAGAAAGCCTCAGCAGTGTACGATCTGTGTAAAGAAACATTTCCTGTAGAATGAAAATAGACTCGTTTTGTGAATGCAGAAATAAATCTGACCACAGATCAGCCTGCAGCACAAACAAACACCGACTTTATGTAAATGAATCCAGCCGAGCGGCGTTCGCTCCTCAACCTCTGTTGTGAAACAAACATCCATTTAATCACATCGAGCCGCTGCCGTGTCACCAACAGACACCCAAAACACGCATTACAACATGCAAGGGGAATTCTGGGCCGGGATTGGTTGGCGGGGGCAGACAGGTATGAGCCGTGTGAGACCACACAGAGCCGTCACGCTCACGCTTCACGTCGCTGAAGTTTCCTCTTGTAAATATTTAGCGCCGTCTGCGCCTGTGTGTGTATGTGTGTGTATGTGTATGTATATGTGTGTGTATGTATGTATTTATGTATGTATGTATGTGTGTGTGTGTGTGTGTGTGTGTGTGTGTGTGTGCGCGCACGCTGAAGCCTCCAGGGGGACTTTAATCACACTGTTACCAGTAAAGAGCAGCTCTTTCATGTGGTGCATACCTGTCTGCAGGTATTTCTGCGGGGGAGGGGCTCGTCTATATGAGCTGACTGAGCGTGTTCAGTCTCTTTCCCAGAATGCATTCTGTGTAATCCACATACATTAATACTGAGCACACATGTATTCATATCACAGAGACCTTCTTTCTGTAGTCC
Source organism: Morone chrysops (assembly GCA_019097615.1). Lineage (NCBI taxonomy): Eukaryota > Metazoa > Chordata > Actinopteri > Moronidae > Morone > Morone chrysops. Next base: position 20,700,718 of record JAGRRF010012894.1, on the reverse strand, counting down.
AGTATTCTCCAGTTGGTTCAGTCCCTCCAGGAAGCTGTGATCAATCAATCAACCATCAATCAATCCAATCAATCACACAATTCAATCTCTGTGAATTCTGTGATTATTTTAGTTTTCCACAATTAATGTTGAGCGATACGACTGGGGGCGTGAATCTTTTGGTATGATTGATATGACTTTGATCAGTCGATCAGGGCCGCTGTGAGCAGACTGAATCCTCCTTCTTCCTCAGAAGATTGTAACGTTTCCTTTAGTGGAGCCGGGACTGGCTGCATTTCTTATTGCTCCATTTTATCTAGGCTACCGACCACAAGAGCTAATGTTTGCAGTGACTGATTAGCCAGTAGCTAACACCACTAACTGCCACTGTGTCAAATGGAAGCCAGAATGGGAACGCAGTGAAGAGAACATTTAAACTATACTTCCTGGATGGAAAAAAAACATGTTTAAAAAAGTTGTGAATCAATTCAGAATTGTACACAATACTAACTGAGATCCTTATATGAACGGATTTAACACTGTTCCAGGCATCGTTTTTAAACTTCAGGCGGTTTGATTATAAACACATTTCAGTTTCCTGCCATAAAAAGCAGTTTGTTGCATTTTTGTAGAGTTTTTTTTGCATCTGTCAGTCGTATAAGTTATGAATTATGGCGGATAAGTGGAGGAAGACAGTGACTGACCACAGGCACACTGCCGCAGACCAAAATGACAGAGGTCATAAAAAGCCTCCATGTCAGGAAATAAAAGCAGCTACTGCCAGAGCCGCCATTAGCACACAGTCAGTTACTGAGCTCTGTATGTTTCCAGAGGTTTTACTGCTGTCATATTCAGAGCAGGAACAATAGACGCTGGACCCAAACAACCAGAATAAACTCAAAGTGGAGCATAAAGGAAGTGATGTCGTCTCCTAGCAACAGTAGTCAGAAGGTAACGTCTCTGTCACATCAATAACTTTACCTCAAGGGATTACGGGACAATGTATGACTAAAGGTCAGGATTTCTTCTTCTGATGTCTGATTTTTATGAAGCACAGCAGCAACGCAGGTCGACTCATCAAATTGGAGTAAAAGCAGGAACTGAAGTTTTATGTTGTTTCTACTCTGGTCAGTTAGGGAGGCACACACAGCATGCCAGCAGCAGTTTTCATTCGTTATATATCTGTTCTTTAGTGAAGTACCATGTGGCATAAGAAGAAAAGGTATTTGTCCACAAGAGTACCCTTACTTCTTATTGCGTACCACCACCTCAGAGATCACCGGTATTATTTCAAAGAGGAAAACAATGTACAAGTACATTTAAAAAATAACTAATTTGATGCTTTGATGCCCCCAATAGCCCCCTAGCAAGTTCAGTTTTTGGATCTCAGTATTTGTAAAACCCTGTGTACAGCAGTGCTGGTGAAGAACTCGTAGCTAGTTTAACACTGAGAAACAGCACTGAAAATATCTATAACAAACACAACATTAAACCCAACAACGGACCCAACAATGGACCCAACAACGAACACAACAACGGACCCAACAACAAACACAACAACGGACCTACACATGATGAACACAACAACGGACCTACACACGACAAACAAAACACGGACCCAACAACAAACACAACAACGGACCCAACAACGGACCCAACAACAAACACAACAACGAACCCAACAACGGACCCAACAACAAACACATCAACAAACAATATTGCCCATTTTACTAAATGTAACTGTAATCTGATTACATATTTTTCTTCTGTAATGTAAACTACTTTCACTTTCTCCCACAATGTCACTGCAAAAGTCTCCTGTAATGAGAAAATCACCTCTGGAGTAAACACAGAAAGCTCATCACAACCATTCTACAAATCATTTTATTTTATGCCATTATCTCAAGATCTCCAGGTCATTTTCATCCCCTGGTAATACAGCTAAATCTTTTACAACTAAGCTGTTCTCGGCTTCCCTACATGTGTATACTTAGGATTTTCCCCATTAAAGTTGCAGTAACCACAAAATAAGTAATTGGAGAACAGAAATGTGTTTTTGGCACCATCCTCGGGACAAATGTAATATTATAAATAAGAAACATACATTCTGACTCCTCAAGTTGTGTTTAGTTTATGTTTATTATATCTATGATAAACATTATTTTAATAGTCATTAGTTAATTATGTCTCTATTTGAGATCTGGGTGAGAAAGTTGTTTTCTTGTGATCACAGATTTCATCTTGAGATAAATAACCAGATTATGGGATAAAATAAAGACTCTAACTATGGCTGCTTTTAGCTCCACAAAGCCTCCTTTTTGACAGTTTTTCATTTCAACATTTAAATCCAACCTCAGTGTGGATGAGAGTCCAGAGCTTTAATCTGCGGTAGTGTCGTCTGATTGGCTCTCAGGTGTATCTGGCAGTGTGTGTGTGTTCACAGGGTAAAGAGTAGAAGTGTGTTTGGCTTTGACTGATGTTGGCGTGGCCTCTGTGGCCTGTTGGGCTGACTGAGAGTCTGTGTGAAGAGAAACCACCCACACTTCAGTGATGCACAGTGGAGCCAACAGAAACTCCTCTTAGCACTTACTTAATGCGTCTGGATGGTCTGTTTAAAAACTCTCTGCAGGAGGAGAATATAATGCTCTTTATGGAGAAACAAATAGATTTATACTGTGCGCTTTGTCCAGCTGAACACTATGACAACTTGGTACTAATTAAAAATCACACTTCAAGGGCAAAACCCCCAAAAAACTTTCCCTTAAAAGGTCCATCCATCCATTTTCTGCCTCTTAGCCGTCCTCATAGTCCTTATAGTCTTATAGTCCAGACGTCCCCAGCAATGATTTCCAGCTCCTCCTGGAGGTCCCAGAGGCGTTCCCAAGCCAGATGAGATCTCAGCATAATTTCTCCAGCGTGTCTGGGTCTACCCTGGGGTCTCGGGTTGGACGAGCCTCCAAAAGAGGATCGGGATCAGATGCCCGAACCACCTCAACTTGCTCCTTTGGATGCTGCAGCTCTACTCCAATGTCCCTTTGGATGTCTGAGCAACTCCTCTAATGTTGAGTCCATCTCCATATTACCCCTTCTGGTGATCAAGACCCCAAGATACCTGAACTCCTTTGCCTTTGGAAGAAATCCCTCCCAACCCAGAGGGAGGAATCCACTATTTTCCAGTGCTGACTCTCATTTATACTCATCTGCAAACCACCTCAAGTCTGAGCCCCTCTTCTAATGTGAAGTCCTTCCGGCTCAGCTCCCTCTGAACAGTCCAGTACAACATGTTTGTGGTCACTACACAAAGCTCCTGGCCATAGGTGACTCCAGCAGTGGCCCTGAACAAATGAGTTTCAGACCACAAATTTAGAAGTTTCCCACATGGTTCAAAGGCCCCAGGTTCACTGTGTGGCAATTAGTTTGTGGGAATTTAAATAACTGTTTATGAATGAAAAAACAGGTTTAATAGCACAAACTACTCAAGGCAACTTGTTCCAGTGAGAATAAAAGTAGTAGCTTAGTGACGTATGGATCAATTGTGTTTTGCATTCACAGGGATTGGTTGAATTTGCATTCACTGTTGTGATTATGAAGACAACCTACTTCTTTCTAGTTGTAAGGATTCAGACCATGAAGATGTATGCAATGCATTCAAAATTTACATTAATTCTCACTGGGAAGTTGCCATCGATTTTAAATGAATTATACAAAAATTATTTCATCGAATGTTGTAGTTTTCACTTTCTCCCACAATTTCATTGCAAGAAAAGCTGCAGTAATATCAGGTATTTCAGCTGCAACAATCCCAAAGGCAACACATACAGTCTTTCCCTGTTACAGTATAAATATTCATTCCATCAGGCACGTGTTTACCTACCTGTGATCTCACCTGGACCCTGATGTCATGAGGACCCATCCCTGTTTAACACTACAAAGAAATCATAAAGAGATTTCATTACATCCACTGAAACAACCTGAGACAATACTCCAACTCTCTGCCGTCTGATAGTGATGTTCAGCTTTAATTGTGATAAATATCATAAACAGTGAGCGTTAGCCTGCAGGATGTGTTTGCCTCCCTGTTATTATGTTCTGCTCAGTGTACAATGACGATGATCAGCGAAACAAACGCTCCCCTGAACATCAAAGACTTTCACCTGACAGCTCACCAATTACCTGCAGAGTCTCCAAGGCAGTTTGATTTGGGGTGTGTCCGCTCTGCTTTGACGGCAGAAGAAAAGGAGTTTTCATTTAGTCTGACGTGCAGATATGAATCAGACCTAATTATTACTTGCTCAGGTGAAGTTTATGCTTTCACTGCCAACTGACAGGACAGTGAGCTGATGGTATTTATAAAAGACAGCAAAAGACTTGACAAAATAATCTGATGGACTGACAGATGATCTGAACAGATCATACTGAAAGCGTCCATATGTCCGATTATTGATTGATCAGTGTGTGTGAATCAGTGTGTGTGTGAGTCAGTGTATTGATCAGCAGAGAGTGAACGGGTCGTAGCGTAGCTTTGTTCCTCTGCTGCCTATGGACTGATTTCTATGTGTTTCTATGTAGGGATGAGGGTCAAAGGTTGTGACCTTTATGCTACCAAGTGCCAACAGTGGGCAATACTAGCTAACGTTAGCTTATAAATGTAGTTTGCTAACGTCTACAGACGAGCTAGTTAGTAGCATGGAGCTATAAATATAATTGGGAACATTGCAGATTGTAATGTTATTGTAAATATGATTGTCAGTTATTTTACAGCGTTCAGTGTTTGTCGCTGGTGGCCGACGCCCAGGATAATGCAACAGAGCGCTGACTGCAGTTCACTGAATGGCCACTTGTGGCACTGTTAGCTACAGTTTAGTGACTGTAAATGTACTTGTGGAGGTGGTTGTGGTTAACAATCAGCTGCAGGAGAGAGAGAGGTATGGGGAAGGCTTGTGAGAGCAGTGCCAGGTGAGTTGATGATCTCAGCTGGTACTCATTGAGTAATCACACTCTTCTCTCTTAATGCAGTTGTGTGCTGGACACACAAACCAGAAAGAACGTCACAGACTTCGGAAGAGGGCTATAGAAGCCTCAGAAGAGCTGTTGAGTATATTGTGTTGACGTGTCTGACAACTCAATACATTTATTTTGATTAACTGACCTGTGATGCTGTATTGTATGCTGAAGGAACCCACAGTTGTAGAGGGACTTGCTACAATACTATAAGGAGTTTTTAACTGGGTATGAAACAGTATCAATGCCTCTAAACAAACAAACTATCGGGGAGCAGATTGGATATTTCTGTATAGTTATTATTAATGTTGGCCACCAGCCACATTACCCTTGAAATCAATGAAACGAGGCAGTAGAAACACTACTGCCTTCATCCACAGGGGCCACCTGAATGAAAGTACCTTTCAGCTGAAGCTTCCCTCATCCTTCATTCGTATAATAAAGTTTTTTGGGATTAATTTGGTGTCTGGTTTTCTGGTGCAACACAAAGCCAACATAAGGCCTGCACTCCTTTCCACTGAATTAAAACAAAAAAGGAAATGTCTCTCTGATTACTATTTCTTAGTCTTCTTAGTAAGTAATTGTCTTTGTCAGCTTTAAATGTTGAAAAGACTTCAAACAGCCACATGTTTTGTTGGTGTGGGACTGGAAGTTTTTACAGTTCTACATTTCAAAAGGCCCAAAATATTCACCTACAAACTGCACAGATTCCAGCGTGTCCACCAGTGCAACATAAGCAAATATACCTGCCTCCCTGTGGCTGCAACCCTTGGGGGTCGAGGTGATTCAGAGAGGCCCGCCATGGGGGCAGGAAGTGGAGCTGGAGCTGATTTACAGGCTGATGAGTCAAGGACTGTCCTCTGGGGCTGAAAGCTCTCCAAGATCGGGGAGGATTAGTTTCTTTCAGGAGGACTCTCTATAATTAGGCCTACATCTGTACTCTGGCTACTCTGCATGCTGGGAGTGATAATTTACTGATGTGTGTGTGTGTGTACTGGTGTAAATTCTTATAAGGTGTCTGATGGAGCCAACTGTGGAAAACACTTGGTAGAAGAGCTGAATTTATATTTATACCTTTTTAGGAGAAATAAGAAGCTGTTATTATTTAATCATTTCTGTGTTGGGAGCTGAGATTTCACATAATTATCACTATAAAGTTGGTTCAAGCACTTGTAGCAAACATGTTAGCAAACATTAGCTAGCTTCCACATCAAGCAGCAACATGATCGTCCCAATGAAAACACATAGAAACAGTCCATAGTTTTATGGATAATAGTTTACACTGCATCTGTTTGTCCATAATTGCTGTATTTGATTACGTTTTTGGGGACTTGAGTTTCTTTTTTAATGATTTCCTTCCGAAGAACAAACCCAGTGATTGTAGCCACAGAATGAGAAGAAAAAACTGCACATTTACAAGATAAAACACCATAAAAGCAACACAATAATAATTACAGATTTACTTTAAGAAAGGTCTGCTCAGAGTGCGCAGGCTAAGTTAGCTAAAAAACATTAATGCCACTGCTATCTAATAGCCTAATGCTAGCTTAAACAACAATGTATCCTACATGCAACAAGACAATCACACGTGAATATGTAAGCTAACTGTATCATCAACGGCTCAACTAAAACTGATTATACCTGCTTCTTTTGCAGCAACACTGGCAAACATTTGCTTCCAGTGTGTGCTAAGCTAGGCTAAAATGTCCTGGGCCTGTTTCCTTCCTAAGATATGTGAACTGAGCACTATGGGAAAAGTGTGTTTCTTGTGTCATAATGAGCTCCAGCCAGAAAACAGCCATTTTGAATAAATCCACCAATCAGGACGTCTCCATCATTCTGCCAGAAGCAGTCATTCATAATACGAGTGTGATTGTGAAACCTCTTTGAAATCATAATACAACAATTGTGTTATTAGCGCTGATCCGATGCCGAGCAGACTCACACTGAGTGAATTATAGCTTGTGAATGCTTGCTGTGTGGTCTGTGACTCCTCTTGTTTGGGCTGTTTTTTTCTCAGAGTATTGTTACCATTGAAGCTGAATCACAGGATCTCTTTGTGTGTTTGCCTTGGACTCATTTCCATGAATATTTAAGCCTCTTTTACTGGTTCACTGCCTCGTTTGGTTTCATTCACTGTTTGAGAATGTGGTGAACTCCAGCAGGGGGTTCAAAGCAAACCTGATATAAAAAGAGACCAGGTGCATGAAGGGAAATAATTTATAGATCTACACACGTTTCATCCATCCTGTACAGGGAACATTTTATACTTTGAAACCTTAAGGTACATTTTCCAATACTTTTACTTAAAGGTTAAGTAATTCACCTGCAACAAGAGCACCAGCATCTTGCTCGACACCAGAATCCATAGACAAAAACATCCTAACTTCATTCAAAGTGGACAGAAACAGAATAAACTCACATTAAATAAATCCTTAATTCACTGACGTAGATAGGTTAGGGTTCGCTCTACTCAGCATGCAAATAAACCTCCTATATAGAGAAAGAGAAAATAAATAGTTTTTATTTTAAAATCCCTAAATTGAGTTAATCCTGACAGATTCTCACTTAATATCTCAACATTTTGACTTATTTTGATTCTAATGTTTGTCATTCCTAACATGATATTTCTTTCTTTGGCAGAAATGAGCTTCCGTATGTGGAAACAGAAAATAGTTTTGCACACTCAGTGTATAATGTGAGCTGTCAGGATTTCACTACATCATGTTGTTGGCCTGCAGAGCTTCCACTGACACTGAGGGATTGTGTGGAAACTCCCAGTTCATCCACATACAGCGAATTTAATATGTCTAAAAACAGCTCAGTGTTTGGACACAAATAGACTGCGAGAATCACCAGATACAGGCCCAAAGAAAATATTGATAAAGTCCCTCATGAAGAGTTTACACTTCATCAGATGCATCAGGGTGAATTCCCCCGACCACAGTCTTCTCATAAAAATCCAAATAAAGATCCTCCCTGTGCTGTTCGCTGCTACCTGAACGTATGATCAACAGGATCCGAATCACTAAAGCTTTATTAATAAGACTTATAAAAACAAAAAACTCACATCCTTCACTTATATACAGATAAAAACAACAGACTGATTCTTCAGTGCAAGATTCACATTTACAGGAAGCAGTGTGTGTTGGCCAACGCTATGAGCTACAACAATCAGATCTGGGACCGAACAGGGAATCCAGTACCAAGGTGGTTTACTTGCTGGGTTTGGCTCCTGGCATCCCGGTGCTAAGTCAGTTAGCTTTATCTGACCAAGCTATCGGCAGTTAGCTGTTAGGTACTGATCAATCTGTCCATCAGAAAGTCTGTAAATGACCTCGGTACTGTAACATTATTCCCTGTCAGTCTCAGAGGCTGTGTTCGATCCCGGTCCCGCTGCTGAGCCCGGTTGTGTCGCAACCATTGGACGAAGTACAGAATTTAAAGGGATTTACCAAAACTGAGCTGGTCAGGAGGAAGATAATTGATTGGAAGATTATTGATTGGAAGATTATTGATTGGAAGATTATTGATTGACAGCCACTGCAGAGCTTTTACTGACACTAAGGAGATGAAAGAGACACTGAAGGTATTTCTCTGCAGTGGAACAATAATCACATTTCTGTGATTGGTCAGTTTGTGAAGTCGGACATTGAGCAGACGTGGAGGTCTTTTGGGAAAATGTTACCGTGATATTTACGCTTGGAAGGTTTAGAGCCTGGAATATTTTAAACAGAACGAAGCCTAAAAGCTTTTGGCTCAGAGCCACGTCTGGAATATGGAACAGAAAGCAGCTGAATGATGATCCACGGATCAATCAATGGCTCTGATACCAGGAAAGGGATTTATAGGCTCCTCTGGCACCGGCACCGGGGCGGAGGATTAGGACGTATCCCTAAATTACACGTTCCATTATTTCACTGTTAGATAACCTTCATGAGTCAGAATCACATTAAAGAGGACCTTTTATTCTCTCACAATGTCAGAGCTCAGAATTCAGACTGCCCTGAATGCAACATGCCCTCATTAAACTGTGTATAAACTCTAGAGCTATGTTCTATATGGAGCTGATCAATAATCAGTGATCAGAAGCTGTCATACATTGACTGTTTACCATCCAATGTTTAGATCTTGGTGCTTTTTAACTCTAGATTTGAACCGGATGAAGGATTTCAGTCATCGGACGTCTGGATCTTAAGTTATCAGAGAAACAAGCTGAGCTAACGTTAGCAGCAGCTCAACTCGCAGCCCCTCCGGGCGTCTCTTTGTCTGTCCAACAGCGTGGGAGAAGGAGTGATTTTTAAGGTGGAACTGCTTTATTCAGTTTGTTTAGTGGTTTTAATCAGCGGGTCTGTTTGTTTTGGAGAGGAGGAGACCTCTGTGGATAATTGGACTCCCGGTAGAAACCTCCTGAACTATGATCACTGAAGGAATCCTAACCGGGAGAAGCTGACTGCAATGACGCCAATGGTGGTGAAGACAACATCTCCCATGATCCCACACTGCTTCATTACATCATCACACCTCCTCTATTGTTACTGTTTTGATTTCAGAGGCCCCCTAGTGGCAGAAAGTACACACTGTAGGTTTATTTGATTCGACTTTGTATTGTGGGGTGTAATGAACATTTCAGCCTCTAGGAGGAGACGTTGTTTGACTGCTACTGAAGTGAAGAAGTGAAGAATTACTAATAAAATGAGACTGTATGAAACTAAAGTAATTGTTTAGCTTTGTTGTTCCTGGTTTTGCTGTTTTTTCCTGTTTTTTACGAGCTGTTTCTGCCCCAAAGATTCTGTTTTTCAGAAGAGGCGTGGCAGCGTCTCGGCTTCTCTTTTATGACCACAGAGAGTAATTGGACTTAAAATGTTTTGTCTACTTAGCACTTAAGAATACAGCTATGATGACACGACAACCCACAGGATGGGATTACATCAAAACCACAGAGCTGCTCAGTGTCATAAAATGTACAGTCTTCTTATTGCATCCCCCAAACATCAATTATTCACTGTTTAAAGAGCGTTCCTGTGTACTTGGATCATATTCAATGCTGCAAACTGACTTTCTCACAAGTTTATGTTCAATTTGAATTTTATCCTCTGAGGTTTTAGCTTCTGTATGGAAGCCCAATCTTGCCAGGAACATAAAAACACACAGAAACTCAAAGGTATGTGCGATAATAAATATATATAATAGTTATGATATATAATAATAGTTATAATATATATATATATATATATATATAATAATGGTTATGATACCGTCTATTTTTACTCCAAAATTTACTCCGCTGTCCAATAAACAAAATAACGCAGACAGATGATTTCAAATGTACTAAAACCCCATGAGACAGTCGACAGGTTTCCACGTGTGAAAATGTTCCCTCCACTAACATTTATGAGGTAATTAATTATAAAAATTGTTAGGACCAGCAGGTGGCGCTCTTCCTCCCGATACAACCTGAAGGGTTCAGGCCCAATACTGCTGCCATAGTTCGGATTTTTTTAATGATTATTTATGTTATTAATAAAAATAAGTGATTTATTAGTTTTGATACTAACTTTCAGTCCAGTGCCATTAAACCGCTACAGAGAGCGAATGTTGGCTTTGTGTTACTCGTCATCCTCGATCTTCCGTTGTTATTCTCACATAAAATCCATAAAAAATCCTAAAAAGTAAAACTGGTTGCTGGAATCAAATAACTGCACCTCATTCATGTCTTTGCACACAAAGTAAAAGTAACGAGATAGAAAGTTTAAATTATGAGTTATTAAATGTATTATCTAGAGAAATGAATAAGTTAAAATATGAATTTATAATTTAAATAGTAAAGACGTTTTAATACTTCTCTTCTATAATGCTTTCTCTTTGCAAGTCGGGAGTCTGTTTAAATGTTTAACTCTTCATCTATATTTTTCCTGGGCAGAAATCGTCTTCCATACCATATATTTCTTTTTTAAAAATTTGGCTCAAATTGAATCCATGTATTTGACTTTTCTTAACACAATAAACTACAAACATACATGTGTTTGTAGTCCTGCTGACCACAGAAGAAGTCATGGTCCAGGTCCAGCTCTGCAGACTGGGAGCTCTGGGAATTTGGAAGGAGTTTCCCAGTGAAATGCGTCAGCCAGTGGGCCAGAGGGAACTCGCCCTTCTGCAGTGCCGGTTGCATCACAGCTGCTGTCAACATCAAACGAGACGCCTGCATGCATCCCTGCTGCAGGCGGGGGCGGTGGCGGCGGACGGCCTGCACTGTGTGACACATCCAAAATATTCACTGGTACACATCCAGCTCCAGAAATAACACGGCGCTCAACGTGAGCGAGGAAACGGTGAAGCTGCAGGAACGGCCACCGTATTTTTAGATACATTAAAAATAGATAGCCTACAGTGAGAGTCAGTCACACAGGAAAGAGTCTGCATGTAATCCCCATCACAGACACAGTGTGAGGCCTCGCTGCACTTACACAGCAGCCGTGGTGGCTGATGGGATACCAGCGGCTCTGAGAGGTAACAGGCATTCCTGTGAGCTGAGCGCACCGCGACAAACCACACAGCAGACCTCGGGGTTCGAACTAATCATCCCTGCAGAGAGCAGCTCCACTCTGCTTTCACGCTCATTCAGCAAGCATTCTTCTTCTTTATACCTGGGTGAATACTGCGCTCTGATTGGCTGCAGCCTCTGTATTACTTCCTGATGTTCTGAATATCTGTGAATGAACCTCTCACCTTATTGGCTGTTCCACTGACTGAACCTCTCATCCAATTGGCTGTTCCCCTCACTGACACTCTCATCCCGTTAGCATGTATCTGATCCACCAAACAACATTTAAAGGGTCCACCTCTCAGAGCTAACCGAACAGAGGTATGTAGGGACAACAACAGTTTATCTTTATGGATGTTATTGATCAGTATACACTGTATCTTTATGGATGATATTGATCAGTATACACTGTATCTTTATATGGATGATATTGATCCTGTATTGACAGTCAGACTGTGGACATATGACGGCCTTTAGCTCGTGTTTCTAGAATAACGTGTTGTTACAAACACGTTAGGAATTGTTAAAATGTAATATTTTTTTAAAGGGAGTTTGGTGCAGGGAGCTTTAGGGAACAATGGGAAATAATTCAGGGAACAGTTGCATGATTTTCTACTTGTAACAGAGTATTTGTACATTGTTGTATCTTTAGTACAGGATCTGAATACTTCCTGTCCAGGAAAACGACATATATACAGTATAATGAAACATATTGAGTCTCCAGCTGATCTGAGCTGCTGCACTTGAAAGAGCAGAAACAGATGCAGTGATTTATTTCATCAGACCGCTTCGTATGAGTTCACTGTCTGACCTAAACTGCAACATTAAGCTCAACCAGGCCACATTCAAATATTAGACCCAGTGGGAAATAAGAGGGTGTATAATTGGAGGGACCTCACGCTGCCAAACATGTCAACATGCCTGTTAAAGTGCCAGATGGCTGCGCTTTGATCCCCATTCCTGTGCCTCACCTTCCCTGATTGTCTCAGAGCCTGCAGACGCTGTTCTGCTGCCTGCCGGCCTCAGTCTGCTTCATCCAGAGCTCAGTGTCCGTCCCCCGTCAGACCTCCGTCTGCAGCTCCCATTCTCCATCTGTCATCCATCTGTTCTCCATCTCCATAGTCCATCCGTTAGCTAACTGCTGCCATTAGTAACTCTAATAATAATAAAAGTAATTATGTGGACTTTAAAGACAATAGAAGAGTTTTCTGGACCATAACGTAAGGTTAGAACTTACAGCCCAATGAAAACTTCACTTTGGATACTTTAAGTATGTATGGGACTGAGTTTATGATTGATCCTTTTCTCAATTAATCTTTTGGTCTTTTAAATAAAAACCCAGATAATTGTGAAAAATGTTGTCACAATGTGAAGAATATAATTTTTGTTGTAGTTGTAGATACATACAGTTAAATATATGGATGCTACCACACACAGACAGATTAATGTGAGGTTATAGATTACTGAACAAATGTTCTGATCGTAGACACTGGAAAGATCTCCTGATGTCAACCAGTCGAATCTGTAGTTCACACTCTGTGGTCAAACACTCATTCCCACTGACCACATATTAGACTGTTGCTGCTCCCACCACACCGAAACACAGTCTGGGTGTCAGATGCTGGTCCTGGGTGGAAGGTTGGGGCTTTTTGGGCCTGGTTGGTGGGAGGATCTGTCAGAGCTTTGCCAGCTGATGAAAGAAACCCGTCTGTTTTAAGTTTTAGCAAGCATTTTCTCATAATTACATTGTCTCGCTATGCAGAGCTGGAGGGTTTGGGGGTGTAATGGGAGATGGTGGGTGGGCATTTGCAGAGCCTGATACCTAATTGTCTTTAAAGACCGGCTGAAACGGGGGATTGTCCTGCTGAAGTGCAGGATTTGGCTCCTCAGCTATAAAAGTCACAGTTTTAGTGGACCTTTGGCAGTCCCTCTGAAGGTTTCAGGCAATCCAAATCCACTTTTCCTTTTTCTTTCTCAACAGAGACATGCTAAAAATAAAAAAGGGCCTTTTTAAAGAGTGTGGCTTTTAATGACAGCATGTAAAAATCTGCTATGTGTTAACAGCTTCACTGAGGCAAACCAAAAGACATGCCTTAGCAGCCTCAAAACAAATTGGAATGGCAAATGACAAAGCAGGAGGCTCTGGATGGAGGAGGTGGCGCTTTCTCTTTCTTAGTGTTTGATCAGGAGGGCGACGCCCTGACACAGAAGTTACAACTGATTCAAACACTGAAAAGACTCCAAAACATAAAAGATGAACCTTTACAAAGCTCCAACATACACACACACACATAAAAGAGGAAAATATGTCGTCACATTGGATCTGCCTTTCATTGTGTTTAATCCGTTGTGTGTTGTCGTTGTTCTGGTTTCCTAAATCCTGACAAACGCCTGGAAAACACTAAAATGTCCTGATTTTCACCATGATTGATCCTTCCAAAGCCTCTGTAAACTTTCTCTTTTCCTGACGTCTTATCTGTGGATAAGTTGAATGAATTTTGGTACAAATGTTCATGACTTCGACTACAACAGTTCAGCTGAAGACAGGATTAAACTAAAGCTTGTTAGCCCATGTACATCATATATAATATGACTAATCTCAGAAGGAAGCATTAGAAAGTAAAAAGTACTTTCAATATAACTTCTAAAGTATGAAGCACTATACATACTGTATTTCTTGTTGCTTGAATTGACAATTTGACCATAAAAATACAGATTTTCTTAGCAGCATTATCTGTTTAAACATTAAAATACACTGAATGAATACACTGAAGTGTCCGGAGACAATAGGCCATTTATTGATGAGAAAACCATAAACAAGGAGTCTGTCTGTAAAAATACTTTGGGCCTGGACTGCAGCACCGAGCACTTTGAGTGACTCATGGAAATAGCCTATGGATGGGAAAAATAACACACAACAAAGGGAGTAATTCACAATAGAAAGAGGGGAAAAAA
>JAGRRF010012894.1:20669693-20682552 GCA_019097615.1 Morone chrysops | reverse complement strand
ACAGCTTGCGGAGCTGTGCATTGTGGGAGTTGTTGTCTTTAAGACAAATGCGCCCTAAAGTCACTTTCTGTCTTTTCTCGGTCAAATAGGCACCAAATTCAAAATTTATGTTACATTTCGACTACATATATAACCCACTTTCAATAAATATTAATGTTTCCACGAGTGAAATGTCCCTTTAAATATACATGAACACTGAGTTAACTTTGATCTCCTCACTGTCAATGGACAAAGGAATGGCAAACAGGACTTCCTGCTCGTGTGAAGTGTATTTGTACTATTAAAGTAAACATTACTTTGCTTTTACTTTTAGTAAAACAGACATAAAGTCATTGTTGCCATAAGCAAGAGAAGCAAACAGAAGATAAAGTTTTAAAGAGAGTGTTTGTTATCCGGAGGATCTCCTGGCTGATGGAGCAAGGAGGAAAAAGGAGGACGGTGCTCAGTAAATCCTTTCTGAGCTCTTTCTTGTGACACAGACCTTCCATTACCTCGCTGCAGATAAAACCACCAGTAACCAATCACCCTGATTATTTGGAAGACTTTTCCTCTCTGAGAGTGCTGGATCAACACCCACCTGAGCTGGACCTGGACCCTACGGCCAGACCGGGACCCTGAAGCCAGACTAGGACCATGCAGCTCTAAATACTTGTCCCTCCTGGTCTGTTCCTGCTCCCCCCGACCTTCCATTACCTCGCTGCAGATAAAACCACCAGTAACCAATCACCCTGATTATTTGGAAGACTTTTCCTCTCTGAGAGTGCTGGATCAACACCCACCTGAGCTGGACCTGGACCCTACGGCCAGACCGGGACCCTGAAGCCAGACTAGGACCATGCAGCTCTAAATACTTGTCCCTCCTAGTCTGTTCCTGCTCCCCCCGACTGCTCAAGGAACCCAGAACCAGACCTGGACCAGAAACTGAAGGTCGACAACAACTTACAGACCTGATACCCCATCCTTCACGGGAGACAAGCAGAGGAAGAAAGAGAGGAAGGAAAGAAAGATGGGGAGAGGAAATGGTTGAAGAGAGGAAGTAAAGTATTTTATTCAACATTAATCAGATTCAATCTTTTTGTCTGAACTAAGCTGATAATAACCATAAATAATAACTGTAAACTGCATTAAATTTATGATAATAACTGTAACTGCACTAAATGTTATGATAACTGTAAACTGCATTAAAAGTTATGATAATAACTGTAAACTGCACTAAATGTTATGATAATAACTGTAAATTGCATTAAATGTTATGATAATAACTGTAAACTGAATTAAATGTTATATAATAACAGTAAATAAATTTAATGTTATATAATAACTGTAAATAATTTAAATGTTATGATAATAACAGTAAATAAATTAAATGTTATGATAATAACTGTAAATAAATGAAACGTTCTATAAATCGTAAATCGACCTGGCCTTTCTAGTCTTCCGACCACTCAAAGGACTTTTACCCTACGTGCCACATTCACCCTTTCACACACATTCACTCAGAAACTAACTCATTCATACACATTCACACACCGATGCTATGCATCAGGAGCAATTTGGGGTTCAATATCTTGCTACTGAATACTTCGACACGTGGCAGGAGGAACCTTCTGATTGGGGGACGACCCGCTCTGCCTCTGAGCCACAGCCGCCCACAGCTATATAATAACTGTAAATTAATTAAATGTTATGATAATGACTGTAAACTGTATTAAATGTTATGATAATAACTGTAAATAGATGAAGACGTCTCACATTCTAAACTGACAGTAGAACATACTCTCTCCTGGTTTTTTTCCCTGCATGCATTGCTCTCAGGAGGAGTTGTGGGGATTTCTGTGTATTTGGCCAGAGCGGCGGCCTGTCAACACGCCCCGTCAACAAAGCCCCGTTTCCATGGAGACGCCCAAATAAGGGAAAAAAGAAAGCGACCGAGGCCAAATTGCATTTTCTTCTCCTGCTGAGTGGATCGGTCTGAACAGAGAGTTCGGATGAAGAACTGATACTTTAAAGACGTCAGAAACACTTAAACACAAACAGCAGAAGCTGTAATGACGACAGAATGAGAGTTATTCACTACTGAATACAAAAAACTACCAATCAACAACTGTAAATGTCTAACCCTAACCCGTCACAGCTGGAAACACCATCAGTCTGACCACATTCACTGCGTCCGTTATCCACCAAACTCAACCAGGATGTTGCACAAAGGTAACTACATCTATAATAATCCATAATAATCTATAATAACACCAATAAATGATTCAGCTCACTGAAAATGGCTCTTAAATACTTATTTACTGACAACCAAAACCACCACAAACCATCGGACTCCTTCAGATCTACTTAAAATATATTAAGATTAAACATAATATAGCCAGCTAGCTAGTTAGCTAATCTCTCAGCCCAATCAATCAGCAGCTGTCAGCAGCGAGCTAACAATTGCAGTACATTAGATAGCTAGTTAACTAGTCTCAAACTGCTCTACATCCTTCCTGTGTGAATAAACAGCAGTATGTCACCTGATCCAACCCGATACGCGACCAGCAAGACCTCTTCACCTCTGTCGCTTCGGCTATAAGTTCATGTTCATCCCTTTATCTCCTCTCATATAACCAGCACATAACCTTACTAAGCTAACGCTACCGTTAGCCTTTATGAACGTTGGTTAACGGTGCATCTACATACAATGTGTTCAAACCATGAACTAATTAAAAACAAGTGTATCTGTAGTTTGAAGCATACAGACGTTAAAAACAGATCAATCTGGGCAGGGTAGAACAACAAGGCTTCTTTGGGTTCTGTTGGTTCTGAAGTTTATTCGAGTCCAAGCAGAAAAAAATCATGCTCTTTGTTCTGGGAATGTGTTGTCTATTACAAACCACCTCCTGTAATTTGGCCCCGGAGTAAATTAGTTCCCGAAGTGCACGGCTAATGTTTTATCACCCACATCCCCCGAACGTTAACCCCTCCGACCCTCCGAATAAACCTCTCCTTCTCTCTCTCTCTTCCACTGTAGACTGAAGAAAGGTTCAAAGAGGAGACAATAAAGTTGAAGCGACAGATCGAGGCCACACACAACTCTCATTTCCCAGTTTTCATTGACACAAAGTTTGTAGATTTTATTGAAATAAAAGCCAGCAGCAGTCACGTCAACCACCTCACAAACTTTACAACGTCACTCAAATTACTTTCACAATCACTCTGCATCTTAAATCTGAGCATTTTTTATTGACCTCTGCTACGGAGGTTTTATTGACAGACAGGAAACACAGGGAGAGAGTGAAGGGCCAACACAGGCCCCTAAGGGCCACCAGAGCCCCTGAGGCCACCAGAGCCCCTGCCACCACAGCCCCCACCAAGGAGCTTGTTTCTGCCCACATTGGTTTTACAGGTAGTGATCAGGATGCGTTAGAAACAGATAGCTACAGGAGCTCCAGTGGCTGTTCACACATTCATACACATTCACACACTGATGCTATGCATCAGGAGCAATTTGGGGTTCAGTATCTTGCTACTGGATACTTCGACAAGTGGCAGGAGGAGCCGGGGATTGAACCAGCAACCTTCCGATTGGGGGACAACCCGCTCTACCTCTGAGCCACAGCCGCCCGGCTGTGGTAACAGACTCTTTCAAACATGCTTTTGGTAATATTTATTATTATTATTATTATTAATAATAATAATAATAATAATAATATTTATTATAATATAATAATATTATTATTAATAATAATATAATAATATTATTATTAATAATAATAATAATATTTATTATAATATAATAATGGGATTAAAAATACTTTTTTAACCCTCACATCCTCAGTCATATTGACCTGTATGACAACCACTAATATCATGATGTTCACCTGTCAATCAATCAAAAACACAAACTGGATCAGATTTTATGGAGAAAATATTTCCTGGCTTTCCCTCCGGCTGCTCAGCTTCAACTCCGCTAACTTCAGTTAGCTAACAGCAGCTTAAGTTACCGAACTGCTGGTGTAGACTGAGTCGGCTGATGGACTGTAGGGACATAGCACACATTCAGAGCTATGGGCTAACATAACGTCCGTCTATAACTTCCTGAATATGAGGAAGTAAACAGCGCTGTGCTTCCTGTTTCATGAGGACTTTAGGACCATTTAAAATCAGACTTCTTCATTGAGAGATCTGAACTTTGACTCAGAGGTTGTCTGAGGTGTTTAGTTGAAGGTTGTGGAGGCTCTGCAGTGACTAATATCTTTTATTATCACTAGGATCCTCTTCTCTTGTGGGCTGAGGGTGTGGGGGGTGATTGTGTTGTTTTTAAACACCGTCCTGCGCTGAAGTCGACGCCACTAGACCGCCGTCTGCCAGGGGATTTTCAGACCAGAGA
Source organism: Morone chrysops (assembly GCA_019097615.1). Lineage (NCBI taxonomy): Eukaryota > Metazoa > Chordata > Actinopteri > Moronidae > Morone > Morone chrysops. Next base: position 20,678,177 of record JAGRRF010012894.1, on the reverse strand, counting down.
GAGACGCTCGACTCGACTGCTTCTGCCCTCTTTTTACTGTGCGGTCGAGTAATTCGAGCCCCGTCTCAGGAACAAGACAAGGGCTAATAAGTGGAGGCTGTACAGTAGCACCTACTGTAAGTTTATGGCTCCCTGCTGTACCACATCCAGATGTTTGGTGAAGTCTGGATAAATATAGACTCTGTCAGGAGCTGTGAAGTCCCGGCTACATTCTGTAAACATTTTCCTTACCATAATTTGAATTTTATTATAAACTCACAGTCTAACAAGCCAGTGAAAAAGCAGCCGCGTTCAGCAATAAACAAGAGAGCGGCTACTGAACATGAAGACACGAGTGCTTTCAGCTCAGCAGGCAGTTTGATTCAGACTGAAACCTGTAAATATACGAGCACGGCCATCCTTTACAATAACAGCATCCAAAGTACTGATGATACAGACTACCATTACTGATGTTTTATTATTATTCAAATATTAACAATGATCCAAAGTAAATGACAATGAAATGTTCATGCATTTACAAACAGGAAAGACGAAAGAAGTTAGAAAGAAAACAGCGTTCAGCTTTAAAATTACATCACATACAAACATCTACATTAAAGCAACAGTGTTATGATTCAGTGCCATCTAGTGGTGAAGTTGCAGATTTCCATCCTTTGAATACAGCTCAGCCTTCTAACCACATTGGAGGGTTAAATGTTCAGTCTCCTTGCTGACACATTCAGAATCATCTGTTCAATGTAGAGATTAAAATCATTAAATTAATATAAATGTACAGCGACTATCGGCTTCATCTAATGGCTGCTAGTAGACTAGAGAAACGTTTGGCCCGAATAAATGTATGTTGTTCGTATCGGTACTATTTTAAAATAAAAGTGAAATGGCAGTCAGCCCGAGCTGTCAGATAAATGCAGTAAAATTGAGAGTAAATGTACTTTATTACTTTCATTTATACATTTTCCTATGGAGATATGAGGTCAGGATGATGAGGACTTCTCCTTTAATCACTTCTGGACCCATCAAACATTCCTCCTCCACATTTTTAAGAGCTGTCTGACTTTTACAACCTGAAGCCGTGAGCCTGGACTCCAGCCGCCGCAGCAGCAGGTTTCTGCGGCCGTGAGTGGAAAAAAAACGAAGGCGAGGAAGGTCACGTTATTAAAACCGACTCCACTACTGCTTATTATCTTCTGTCAGACTCAGCCTGTGTTTTTCAAGAGGTGTGGACATGGGAGTATTTACGAGCTCTGTTTTTAATAGACTGTTCCTTTTAGACTCAAACAAATGCCTCTCATTATATCCTGACTGAATTCTCTATAACTACAGTAATGGCTGGTGGCAATTCTATGATCCACAGACCGTTAACATGTTAGTGTAGGAGTGTTAATCTCTCGCACTTTCAGCCACACTCCCCAAAGTCTGACTGAAACAACTGGATCCTGCCTCTCTCAGACATGAGGGTAACCTCCTCACCTGGCCTTCATATGCAGTCGTCCCATCTGAGGAGCTGGAGGGGGGAGTAAGTAAATAAAAAGTGAGCTCACAACTGGGCAAACCGCAGGATACCTCCGAGCTCCAAGGCCCAGCAACCGGTCTGCAGGCTTGATGCCATGTTTGGAATAAGTAAAAGAAAAATGGAAGTCTTTTTGAAAGGACAAGGTTAGAAGAATGGTTTATTTTCCATAATCATGATTTTTGGAATGTGTAAAGGTCTCTTTTTGAGAGATCGGCCCCTCGGTCGCCTTATTAGCCAAAATGAGATGAGAGGATTGGCACTGAAATCATCTGTGAGGTTGGTGAAAGCAGTGGAGGAGTGAGGGTTTCAGTCTTCTTCCATTATTCAACAGATTATTTAAAAAGGTTTTGCTGTTGTTCAGCCAGTTTGGTGTTTTACAGAATGACAGTATCATCACTCATTTTTTTTTTTTTACTCCTGGTTGATCAGAACGAAACCGTTCACAACAAACACAAAGGGAATTTTCTCCTAATGTGAGTACGTATTCACTCTGTAAAGTCCTTCTTAATACAGGAAGCTGCCAGCTGTTAGCTTCCTCATATGAAACAGACTGTTAGGGTGGGTTGCAGTAGCTAATAGCGCTGTGTGCTACGTCCACCCAGTCCAAAAGCTGTAGTGGATCCATTAGCTGACTCTGTCGGACTGGGAGCTCTGCTTTTATACTTAGATACTTTCCATCATTTACAGTGACTCAGTATCTGTACTCAGCATTTCATCAATGAGCTGAGCGACTGTTTCAATATTGAACGTTCGTCATTCTGCAAACACTATTTACGACTTCTGGAACCTGCAGCTGAGAAAATACAACTCTCTTAAGCTCACAGATCCCACTTTATTCAGCCATTACATCACACTTTCTCAGCACAAATGGGCCTGAACAGAAGTGCAGACAAATTAACTAAAATATGAAGTGTACTGAAGGGAAAGAGCCATGATACCTTCCTTAATTAGTACCTGAAATCTTCCACATTTTCAGCCTATATTCTGAAGCACGAAAAGGAAAACTCTGAAAGGTCGGAGCAATTATTGCATGCTGAATGAGAGCAGTGTAGGTATGGCACAGAGTTCAAACTTGGGCCTGGAGTCGGCTGCAGGGGTGGCCGGGCTGCTTGGCGTGGACGCCGATGACGTGACACGTCAAATAAATGTCCACACACAAACCTTGGTCCACACAGCAGAAATCTACTTTCACTTAAAATCTTTTTGGATTTTCTGAGTGCAGAAGTGTCGCAGGTTGTAGCTGTTGAGTGCCGGTGCTCGCAGGAGACAGACGGTGGTCAAATCTGTAATAACTCTGATAGTCAGTACACAGTCACTGTCCAAACCAAAGTGAGATTGAACATTATTGATTTATTCACCAAAGAAAATCCTTCCCACCTTTTGGTACTCTCTTATGGAAGCCCATTTCCACCAGGAAAATTAAAAAATGTTAGTGAAAATTGGGAGATAAAATGTTTAAATTATGATACAAAAACTTTTTGTCATTGTTTGTTCTAATTTTGTTCATGAAATTTTTTTTTTCTGTTTTGTCACTCAATTTACATACACAGAAATAAATAATTCAATAAATTGAGTTAAAACAATTATGAAGATATAAATATCCTAAATATAATATAAATAAATATAAAATTAATTGCATTTTCATTACCAAAATGTATCATTTCATTTCATTTATCTACATTCACATCATTGTTATAAATAATATAAGGTTCAGACAGTTACTGAGCACATTTATGCTCCAAACCTTAAAACTTTATTTTAAATCAAACGTCTTGTGTGTAATGAACCTTCAGGCCTGTAGAGGTCACTGTCAGCATCCAGCCCAATAATACTGACGAAGCACAACAAATGATTGATCTCTTATAACAATGACTGACTTTACAGTTCACTCCTTTCATTCAGTCAGTTGATGCTGACAGCCGTGGTCAGCTCATCAGCTGGCCTTCGCCTCCTTTATTCCCCCCATCAAACCTCCAACCTCACAATCAATAATGACCATCAGCAGACATCACACACCCTGCACTCTCTGGTTACTCAGTAATTGTATGAAAGTCAGTTATACAGCAGGACAAATGGATCTGAATCATGTCATCTGGGCAGCTGGCAACCAATCGGGGACGAGAGCCTCGTGGACTCTGCCCTTTAGGGAGACGTTTCGCTCCACATCCAGGAACAACCACTCACTTTTTCCCTCCAAACTTAAAGCTAACATAATTACTGAAAGGTTGAGACACAGGCCAGGCTCTACCTACCGACCAACTGTACAGTGGAAATCAACACACTTAATGACACCTCCATTCAGGGTCGGACACCATGTGATCCCCCTCCTCCCCCCGGTGCACCCAGACTATAAACAACAACCTGCCAAGGTCTACCTGGGTCCGAATCAACAGGCTTAATGACACCTTTATTAGTCATCTGGTCAGACGCCGCTGGTGGCGAGGCTCTCCCATTGAGCTGTGGAAACTGTGGATCACCGCCGCTGACTAATGCACTGTTTACATTCCAGAGAGGGCCGACACTGCGGGTGAGAGCTGCTCCTGCTGCTGCCGCTCAGGTACATTAATGATACCTTCAGCATGTGCTTAACTGTGGTCCATCATCTTATCTCCTACCTGCACCCTGAAGTAACTCTACTATCTGCTGTGACCTCATATAACAGCCCATATGTATCTGCCTCTAACTTTCAAAACTAAAGTAGATATAAATACAACTGAACTGTCAATGTTTAAGTCATTTTAGTCAAATTCATCCTAGAGAGCTTTTACCCAACTGTTCCATTACAGGAGTGTGTGTTAGTATTAAATGAATCTATTGAGTTTGTGTTCATTAAATAAATGGATCATATTTGTTGGACGTGATTTAAAGAAAAAAACTTGGATGAATGAAGTCAACATGTTGGTCCAACAAGAACAACAACAGAATTGTGTGATTCTGACTTTTGTTCCACCACAATGTTGTTGAACCTTTTTATGTAAGTTATTATTTGAAAGAATTAATTGTGGAAAGTATTTCTATGTGATTACATTTTTCTTGCAGGATTAAACAGTTCTGCTGGGCCAACTTAATTTCCTCATTCCTCAATCATTTACTACTGTAATATTAGTTAAATCAATCCTATTAAATTAAGTTGGACCAGCAGAATTGTTTAATGCTGAAAGAAAGCCATTTGATCCTTTTTGAGTGTTTTGGTAGTTTCCACCATTTGTCCGTCATCATGGAGAGTCCACAAGTAAATCTCTTGTGGACTCTCTCCATGTCACATTGACATCATTCATCAACAAATCCTGCAAATGTTGCAAATATATAAAACCTCCTAGAAATGATTTTAAAGAAATGTAAGCGGTCACAACAAGCCAATCAGACGCTCACTCAGTCTCAACACAATGGCCTGACTGTGCTGAATGTTATTGCATTTGGCATATTTGGGGGCATTTCTATGTTTTGGGTGGAGTTCAAGTTTCAGAAAACATGATTTTCATGTGCAGTCATGTTGTGTTATGAAATAATGTAAAATGTTTGGCAGGGAATAATATAATTAGGAGCAGGGCAGTTGTGGAAATGCAACATGTTAAAGTTGCCATAATAGCAAGACAAACAGTCAGAGTGGTATCCATGCAGGCCTCTCTCTCCTCGCCTGAGCTCTGGAGCAGCTTCTCCAAAGAGCAATCAGCACCGAGGGCAGCTGGCCAAGCCCAGTTACACGTTTACAAGCAATTAAAAAGCGATTTATCATCCTCTTCTTAAAGGTGCCTAACCACAGTCACACAGTCGCCTGGTCTGCGGTGGAGTTTCTAAATGTGCTCTGCAGAGCGGCCCAGTTTTTAATGAAGAGGGAAGTCAGCAGAGCTCTGAGACCTGACAGACAGAAACATCACCACAAAAACGCTAATACTTCTCATACAGACAACTCTGGAGAGAAGCTTTACAGTAATCAGAATATTCCCAATTTTACCTAATTTACCATTAACTGAAATCATTTTTATTAATGTCTAATGTTTAATATGTCTAAAGTTAGAACTCCACACAACTTGTGTAGCCACCAAACGAACTGTATGATATTTAGAGTATTGGTGTATGTTAGAGTTGGTTCTTAGGAAAGAGGAATGTAAGAGTGAAGCTAAGCTAGTAGCTAAAGTGAGCTATACCTGGCCCAAAAAAACCCTGTTAACTGAACTCATCATAAATATTAATTAAATTATACATTACATTATATTATTACATTGAATTATTACTAATATTACATGAAACTAATGTTAATTTATTTCAGTTATTGATTCTCAGTTTGCACTTAAAATGTCATCGTGCTAACATGCTAAAAATGTGCATGTTATGCAGGCATGTCTCTGAAGTGTGTCAGACAGGTTTGTTGTCCAGGTGAGGAAGGGGTGAGTGGGTTCAGGAGTATTTAACACCCTTTCTTCCTGATCTTCCTCCTCCTCTTCCTCCAGTAGCCATCTGCAGCGGTTTGTCAAACCAGAGCTCATTTAGTGTTTTACACACTTCTTTAAATGACTTTGAGCCTGGCCAATTTCCTGAGAGAGACCAAACACGCCCATGGAGGCGACAGCTTCGCCCTGCGCCTGTAACCACAACACCACAACAGCAGCATGACTCACACTCAGCCTGCTAATGTGGATTCCTCTCTATATGATGGCCATAAATTGGATTAAAAACAACACTTGCCATTTTGTATTTTTTGATTATGGTGTAAACAGGATTTGAAACCACCAATAAAATTTGTCTTGGGGCAGAAATTGCTGTGATATTGAGATGATGATGAAACTGGAAGCTCATTCTTGTTGTATATGAGGGGATCTGGCATTGGCCCGTAAGACAACAGTGGACGGATGGAGAAGGTTCCTAAACTAACTGACACTGAAGACCTGAGCTCGAAAATAAATTATAAAAATAAAATAAGAAATAATTTATGTAAAGAAACAGCAGAGGACGTAATATTGACCCTTGTGGAACACCTTGATTAACATTTTTTGGATTAAATAAGCAGCTATCAGTCACGTATTTCTGGTGTTTTTTTATGTACCTTTATTTATGAAGGCTGTCCCTCGTTTGCCTGCCTGTTTAAATTACCAAAATATATACAAGATATCAAAAAATACAAATAAAAATATAATATAAAACAATTAAAGTAAATCAGGTGCAAACAGAGGTCAGATCAAGAATTTAAATTTAACAAGCGGTACAGGAGTATTGATATTTAGGGTGAACTAAAAGCAGATTTTCCAAACTTGGTATGAACTAGAGGAACTCCCAGTGAAGAGAGTTTCATAAAGCCCAGAAGACCATTGCAGTATGGGAAAGTTATCGGCGGATAACTTTCCAATAAGAGCCTTAAATATAAACAAATACATGCTTATCACGTCTCTCAGCCAGAGACCACCCAGGTGTTTTATAGAGGATGCATTTGTGAGTGCTTTAAGCATCAGTGATAATAAACCTGAGGGCAGAATGATGAATGGCATCCAGCAGAGGCATGCCTATAAATCACATCACCATAATCAATAAGAGAAAAACACCTCCAGCAATACAGAAATGTTGTCATTTTTTTGTTCATCTATCCAGATGCAAAGGTATTTATATTCGGAAATGTTGGATCCTTGTGTGGTGAAAATACATAACGTTTTACCAACAATGTCTCTGAAAACAACAAACTTATTTTTCTGTGCAGTCTAATGATGAGCTGCCGGGCGGAATTTGCAACACAGTACAATATTGTATCATCTGCGTATAAATGTATATGACTGTTAATTAATAGTGAAATAATATTAATATAAATAATAAAAAGAACAGGAGCTAAAATTTGACCTTGTGTAACACCCTTCGTTATCAGTAAAAACTCTCAGTAACTAGAGTGTGCAGTAATAACTGTGTAGACAGACCTTAGTGATGTCAGTGCAGGTGTGGTGGTCAGGTTGGTCAGGTTGGTAATGTTGGTACGAGCCTTCCTCTGCGCTGTTTGTGTTAGCGGGGCCGTGTGGGGGAAATGCCCCATTTATAAAGTGACCATCAGTCATAGTGACAGGCCTGAGAGGAGCGAGAGAGCAAGACACAACCATCTCTGTCTGAAGCAGTTGCGGATAAACAAGCTTCAGACCTCACACACTAACCGAGAAAACACACCAGCTGAGAGACTTTATTTAAACACAGGCACCACATTTAAATCCAAGAGTTCTCCATTTTACTTTAAGACTTTATATATTGAATACTTTATATATTGAATACTTACTCAACATACTACCCAAAATTAAATTACCAATCAGTCAGAATCAGAAATACTCAATTAAAGTAAACTCGACCACCCTGTGGCTGCAGTGTAGTGCACATACTGAGATACTCATGAGCAGACAAACACACAGCTGAGGGTTTATAATCACGCAGACATTGAACTGGAGTGGTGCTGGTGGTAACGGTGGTGGTTTGATGGCTGTGGTGGTGGTGCTGGTGGTGTGTTGGTTGGCTCACCCCGTCATTAATCTGTCAGGTCTGATGAGTGTGTGGCCGCAGACTGAGAGCGCCTTCAGAGCGCACTCACAGCGGCAGGCCAGTGTCGAGGCCGCAGAGCAAACTGACGGTGGTCCAACCCTTAGACCCCAAACCACAACTCAACCCCCCCTTCCTCCACCACTGATGGGAATCCACAGCACCTGTCACAGCCGGCCGGGTCTATATACACACAGACATACAAACAGTCTGCAAACATACAAACAGTCCACGGACACACACAGGAGGAAATACTAATACTGCTGAACCTCAGTATAGGTTACAGGTCACTACTGAAACTTATATTTTGGTGTGACTTAAAATATCCGTCAAACAAAAGCACTGATATCACTCTGGGCTTTGAGGAAAGTGTGTTAGGTAGTGAACTTACTACTTAATGCTAGCTCTCTGGAGCTGTCTTCCTTGCTCTAGGCTGACACAAGTGTGAATGTTCTCTGGACAGCTACAGC
>JAGRRF010012894.1:20627551-20654840 GCA_019097615.1 Morone chrysops | reverse complement strand
TGGGGTTTAACACTTTATCTCTGAACAGAGTGAGCAGTATATAAACTGTGTTTGAGAGTCAGCGATCAGACCACAGAGCTGCTGGCAGACGCTCTGGCAGTGTTGGTAAGCCCCGGCTTACTCTGAGGCCTCTGACGTGAGCCAGAACTGTATTCCTTTCTACTTTGGTATCATAACAAGTGAAGCTCTCCGGGTTTAGACCGACACCACAGACATTATCCACAACACAACGCCCACCGCTGCCTTTAATAGCTCGCTGTCACATGTGCAGATTCACCGCTCGCTGTGATCACCATCGCTGTGCGGACATCAGGGACATTCAGCAAGACAAGCGAAGTTAATGTGATCAAGACTGAGAATAATTCAACACAATGAGAAACAGTTTTCACTGCAATGAGGAAAAATGGCAGAAATTTGTTCTGATAGGTCTAAAGTCTGTAAATGTATGAACCAAAACACTTATCAGGGCGGCTGTGGCTCAGAGGCAGAGCAGGTCGTCCCCCAATCGGAAAGTTGTTAGTTCGATCCCTGTCTCCTGTCGAAGTGTGTGTCAAAGTGTCCTACTGAACCCCAAATTGCTCCCGATGCCATGCATCGGTGTGTGAATGTGTATGTGTATGAATGAGTTAGTTTCTGTTCGATGGACTTTGCCATCACTGTGTGAATGTGTGTGAAAGGGTGAATATGGCATGTAGTGTAAAAGCGCTTTGAATGGTTGGAAGACTAAAAAGGCGCTATACAAGTACAGGTCCATTTATCAAGTATGTAACAGAACAACTTTAAAATGTTTAAATAAAAATTATACTTTCGTCAATGTCAGCTCAGGATTTTTCAAAAATGAAGAAAATGTTACAATTGTGTTAAATGTTTTCCATAAGTCATATTTGTTTTGTGGATATTTTTGATACTTAACTTGTTCATCATCAAATATGTTTTTGTGCTTCTTGTGGTTTCTGACATAATATATTCCTTGAATAATTCCCTGAATAAGCAGTAAATGGAGGTATTTTTATTATGTTCAGTACACATGAAAGGCTTGTGTCTTTATATTCCATATAGATTATAGTTGTACTCAGCTATTATTAATCAGACAGGTGGGAACATTCTCCATTACACTGAATGGATTTAATGGGTCATTCAGAAATCTCACTGTTTTTAGTTTTTATTGAGTAAAATGTGATCAACAAACAGGTCCAATTTGCATATTTTTTTGTTTATGACATGTTTCAATGATTATTGACTTATCGAACCATTTAGCTGAGGTTGTACAGATTTTAGGGATCCGAATCATTTCAAAAAATGTTGTCACAATAAGCAGAAATACCAACGTAGGCAGTGAAGGACCTGGAGGACATCTTAACAAGGCTGCAGAAGAAGAGATGACCGCTGTGATGTAAATAACTGGGTCGACACGCAGAGTTCCCATGCACAGCGGTGACCCGGCGGCCTCCACCAACCCGCCCACGCAAATCAGCAGCCAATCCGAGCGCCCGAGCCCACGGTCTGACACCGTGGTGGCTCCACAGACAGCTCGCTGACATCACCGCTGCCTCACAAACAGAAAGGCAGATTTATTTAGCAGCATGTGGAATCCCGCCTTCGTCAAGTGGCGTGCCGCCCCCGCCGGCATTACAGCCGGCTGTGTTTACAGCGAGCAGAGGCCGAACTCAGACTCAGAGTTTTCTGCTCTGTGTTTGTTGGCAGCCGCCGCAGCCATTTGTGGCAATGCCTGAGGTTGAGGGAGCAGTGGGGGCTGCTGGGAGCAGAAGCTGAGAGTCTGGCCTGTGTGGACTGGCTGACAGCGGGCACCCAGGAGAGAACAGAAGGGCCTCGCTCACACCAGACCCCCCGGGGCCGAACGCCAGCTACCGTGAGGATGGTCGAGAGCAGAGGTGTGCTGAGCCATGTGACCACAGCTGGACCTGAACCGACAGCTCCAACAGCTTGAGGTTCAGGTCCAACAGAGCGACACAGAGCGACACTGTTTGTACTCTGTTATAGCTCAGAAGGGTTAGCATCAAAATATACCTAAATTATTATTCAGTATTATTATTATAATGTATATTATTGGATCATCATTATTGATGCATTCATGTGTTTATCTGTTTGTTTTAGCAAATATCATTTTGTAAGTTATAGTTAAATAGTTCATTCGAGAAATATAAAATCTGCGATCAATCATCTGTGTTACGAGCCGTTAAGAGTTCTTCTAATTGGTCTTCGTTCTTTCAGTCAGATTGTTGCTCAAACATTATGAACATATTTCCCTCAGTGACATGTTTACTGTCCTGTTTTACAGTTCACATGCCGTCATGCCAAACAGACCAGAGGGCGTCGGGCAGATTTATATTCATTAACAGTCGCCCAGAAAAGTTCTTTTTTTTAATGTTTTCAATTATTTCTGCATTAAAAAAGTGAAAACCACCCAAACTGGCTCAGCCTGTAGTCCACAACGACGGGATAATAAAGGCCTACAGGTCAATAAATAATAAACGCCTCTGTGCTGACAGTAAAATCATCATCAGAGGGTTTCATTTCTCAGTAATCAGGGAGTCCACCGTGTGAAAATCTGCTCATAAATCTCACAAATGTATTCTTGTGTTCTTGAGAGATTTTTAAAATGACCTAAAATCTTATTTAAAGGACAAACTGATCAAACAGCTTATGTTACAGCTCACGCAGTCTGTTCATACAGTGCTGGAAAGTACTTTTACTACTCAAGTACTCATTTGAAGGTCAACATGAAACCGTGGATGTATGAAAAACTACAGCATTCGGGGCGGGGTTTATGAAGCGTTACCGACATTTCTTCATTCACTGGGACGTCTCATCGCTGTGTCCATGACAGTCCTGGATGCTTCCCATCAAACCGTTTATCAGAGTTCTGCTGTTTGTCTGCACCGTTATTATTGCAAAGGCCCTGAATGCAAAGAAACTAATGAACGCAGCATGTCAGTTGTGGCCAAAATTGACATTTTATATGAGTCTTACAAAATGAAAGTGCTAAAATAGTCCATGAAGAAGGGTATGTTTTAGGGCGGGGCTACCTTGTGATTGACAGCTCAGTGAGTCCGTCCAACTCAACGCACCAAACTCAGATCAAACTGTCAAACTAGGCAATGCTGATCAGATATGGATCCAGATTCTGTTGTTGACTATTTCTCTCCTCAAATCTATTCACAAACACATTTCACTGTTTATCTGGAATACCAGATCCTGTGTGAGCAGACCAAACCAAGAGCAGCCAATGAAAGCAGCTCAACTCGCAGTACGTGACCTCTGCTGGCTGCTAACCACCAACATGGAGACGACCATAAAGCCCAACTGGAGGTTCACAGCGTCACAGACTGATGGGGGACCACAGAGTCCCAGTTGTAATGCAGACTGGACCGTTAATGGATAAGAAATAAACCTTGTGTTTCTAACAACAAGTACAAACCCACAGTGAACACGTACCAGAGTGTTTTATGGTTTCTGTCCACATGTGCTATCTCTGTGTGCTAATGAAACAGCCTGCAGTGAGCTGCCATAGTCAATCACAAATGTAAGTACTCACCTCGGCTGCAGAAACAGGCATCTTTATGACCTTTCATTGATCATTATGTATAAAATAATATGAAGACTTACTTGTGGGCGAGTAAATGAGTCGTAGCGGGGAGTGTTTGTCTGGGTGCTAAATGAGAATGAGCTCATTCTCACAATGTTGGCCTTGTCACTTGTCGCTGAGCTTTTTACTGACAATTTCTTGGCAGCTTTTCTAAAATATTGAGATGCATGTTTTTACGTATAAGTCAGTGTGAGACCTTTCACATCTTCACAGCTCTGAACTATGACTCTATCTTTTAAATATACAACATTTACTCTTTGTAGATCTTGACATTTACAAGAGAGATATAAATACAACAAAAGCACACTAGAACCAGAGGAAAGGTCAGGGGTCAGCAGATGTATTTCGGATATTTCAGTCTGGATTTAGTGACGGACTCCAAACCTCTAAATGTTTGAAACCCTGAAAATAAAATCCAACCTTCTGCAGCAGCTCCAATAATAGAAACCTGTTTCTAACTCTGGATGTTTGACGTTTCAGACTCTCTGCTGCTCTGTGACAAACCGGAGAGAGGAATCCTGCGTCAGAGCGACACTCCTCCGACGGGAAAAGCCTGCAACCCTGCGAGTGGCGAGCTGAGAGTGTTTGGAGCTGTGAGGAGACAAAACCACGGCGGTGGCTGGGCTCAGATCAGTCTGACTGCGGTGATCCTCCACCATGACTCTCAGTCTGCTGTGTTATTATAGCATTATCCAATCAGCCGCGTCTGGCCTCGAGGGATTTACCCCCAGTTTTACACAGCTTGTTCAGCTCCCCCTACATCACAAGATGTTGGCCTGAGAGACGAGCTAACGGCTGTAATGGGGACACTCAGCGCGCTAATGACGTTGCCGTGCAGGTTTACAGGAACCGGACTTTCCACTAATGAGTTAACGACACACACCACAATAATAAGACATTTCTGAAAAACTAAATACACGTGGTCAACATATCCAAAAACTTAAGGCAAAAACTTTCTACAAATTGTCTACCTGCCCCAAATAAAAGACTGTGTTACATCTACGGCCTCACTGATTACTGTACAAAGACCGACTTTATAGCTACATTAGCTAGTTAGCTCAACTTTATAGCTACATTAGCTAGCTAGCTCATCTTTCTAACTGTATTCAGTGATTTTGGCGAATCTGGATCAGATTTTATGGAGAAAATATTTCCTGGTTTTCCCTCTGGCTGCTCAGCTTCAACTCTGTGATTTACAGAGTTTCCTGGTGGACAGAAAGCTTTAGCTAAAGTAGTTAACCGATAATTAGCTGCTGCTAACTTTATCTGCCATTAGCAGGTGACAGAACCAGGCTCAGCAGCTGGACCGGGATTGAACAGGTTGTGTTCAGTCAGGTGTGGCCTTCATGTCAACTTTTAACAGCAATCTAAGGAATTCATCACAAATTTGAACCCACTAATTTCTAATCGGAGTCAAAAGTTTCCCATCAGGCTCTGCAGTATCTCGTCTTCATGCTGGTGTCGTCGTTTTGTTAAGCTGATGCTGCATTCAGATCCAACACATGGAAAGTGCTGTGGACGCTGCCTCCTCCACACACACTTAAATCAACATGTCTGCTGCTCTGTTATTAGCTGCAGTATTTTATAGAGCTATTTATAGAAGCCTGAGCTGTCTGATTTGCTTCGTGTGGCGGAAAGTCAACTTGGAAACTGAAGCTAAGTGAAGCCAGTTCAATTGAAGCCAGGCAGACGTCTCCGCTCTCGTACAGTTTATTGGACTCATCTCACATCCTGACACCCACCGTCACAACCGGACTCATGAATATTAATCTCTCAGTCACCTCCCCGCGTCCTCCTTTCTAATGGGAGGAATCAGATCGTGCATGGCGCCGTCCTCTGCAGCAGTTTGCCTGGCGAGTCCCTCGCTGCAGTGGAAGAAATGCATCTGGAATTACAGATTCGTAGGCAAGCTTAATCTCCGAGGACACCTTTGCACATGGAAACTGCTGTAAACCCACCACAAGAAAAACAGCTCATCGCACATTCACAGTATATACTGCAGCAGCTTTCACAAGAATTAAAGATGAGTTGACAAAAGTTTCACAGCACATTTTTCTGCCAACACGCAAGTCTGAGCCGAGGTTTTACTCTCTGGTACCCCTCCTCAACAAAACATCTGACCCAACTGCAAATATTGGGACTATTTTATATTTAATTTATTCAACTGATTATAGTTACTTTTAATCTCCACATGAAGATCTAAATTCTCCTAGAAGCTCGTTTCTGTCAGCAACATAAAGATTAACATGAAATCAGCCAAAATGTTGAGATCAAATAATTAAATATGACTTCTGATCTTATATATTTTTTTTAAATATTAAAGTTAAATATTAACCTTTTTTATGTTACTAAACTTCTGTATGTGAGTATTAAGAAATGTTGTTGATCCATTAAGATCCAAATGTGAAGTCATGGCAGTAAGAGCCGGGTCCACAGTGAGCTACCAGGGATCATTATATTGTTTAAAAAATGTTCACCTTTGTACAGGAATCAGTGTTTGTGTTTGAGTTCAGAGTGAAGGAGAGACAGTGAGCTCCTGGAGGAAGAAACAGGAAGCTTTACACAGTGATGATGTCGTTATTTCAGCATCTTTCTGCTCCCCGAGTCCGACTGTGTCAGGAGGTACAGCGGGTCATCCACTGATCAGGAGGTTGGAGGTTCAATGACCCGGCTGCTTCCTGTGTCACAGTGTGAATGAGACTGTAAAAGAGCATTAAGTGGTCAGAAGTACAGTTTATCTACTGACTAACTAACTGGTTGTATTTTATACATAAAATGTTTAATGTTATTGAGATTTTGGGTTTGTGAACAGGCTTTTTTATTGGGACTAAAAACACACTGAAAGCATTTGTTTTTGGGTTTGTGTCTGATTTCCATATAAAGACCCCACAGAGTGCAGCAGCAGGGGAACCATCACTGTAACGGGATCAATAAAGGCTTTCTGAATGTCGGTGGGCTATGAAGGACGTCATTCGATATGTTCTCTAACTTCTGCAGGATGAAGAACTTGTGTTGTTCATTTCAACAGCGAGTATATTCTGCATGAAATGGAGCTGAATCTGATTATTCTTTCAAAGTGGAACCATATTGTGGAAGATGTGAGGGCTGACAGGGGATCAGTTATATATATGCTCAGTGACTCACAGCTCACCACCACTTCTGTGCACAAACATCTTTTTATTGTCAAGGAGATCAAAATTCTTCGCCTTCAAAAGATTTAGAAGAAGTTTTATGTAACATCAGGGATTACAGGAAGAAGAATCTCTGCGACTTTAGTTTGTGCCTCCAGGACCAAAAATCTGATGTCTTTTTTAGGGATTTAATTGTCCAGAAATGTTGTGTTTAAAGACAAATCTAAAGTCTTCAGACCACTAACCATAGTCCAATCTGACATCTGGGGGGTTTCTTTTTATTTAAACCAACAGTGGGCAGTTTCTGCCACTAGGGGCTCTCTCACATCCAATAATAAGAAAACAATAAGTGTGATGAGGTAGTGAAGCAGCGTGGGATCATGGGAGCTGTCTTCACCACCATTGGCGTCATTGCAGTCAGCTTTTCCCGGTTAGGATTCCTTCAGTGTTCATGGTTCAGGAGGTTTCTACCGGGAACACAGGTCATGCTAACAGACTGAGGCTAAAGCTAACAGACGGATCAGCTCCATATAGAACATAGCTCTAGAGTTTATACACTGTTTATTGATTACAGATTGAATCTATAGTCGGGTTTCATATATCAGTCTCTTGTCTTTCATTTGGTTTGTTTGTGGTTGAACTCGTGTGTGGCCTCACCTTTTTAATAAAACTTTGATCTTGCTCAGTTTATTTGCTGTGAGCATCCACACGTTCAATGAATGAATCCGTCTGTGAGTTAATGAATTTATCTGGATGGACTTCAAACAGATTCATTAGAAGAAGACAGTTGTATGTGACAATAAACTGCACTCTTGCACATGTGGAAACATTTTACAGCCGTGTTTTCATCTCACAGCAACTTCATAAAGCCTCTGAATGAAAACCATACTGAGCTCACGGAGGCAAAGCTAAACGTATCTCTAATGATAATGCGTTATCTTGTTAAGAGATGTTTCTATCTTTAGCTTCGGCTTTGATATTAACGGCGCCAGACATCAGCCGGACATTTAATTAGGAGCAGTAATTTAATTTGGGTTCGCTGATGACTAATGTTTTCCAAGACAAAAAATAATATTTTCTTGGTAAAGTGGTTACGGCGTCCATTATTACATAAGAGAATAATGAATAATTAACTCTTCAGAGTATTAGGAATATTTTCTCATTAAAGTCAAAGGTTGTTGTAGATAAAATGGTAGATTAGAAAGATCAGAGTATTTGATTTCTCATTAAATTTACTGAAACAGAAATAAATCATATAAATACGTCCGTGTAACATTCAGAGAGCCAACAGTGACAAACACTGAACGCTGTAAAGTAACTGACAATCATAGTTAGAATAATTAGCTTTCTATTGCTACATCATTTATTGTTAGCTAACATCAACACCGTTTGTCAGTTACATAACGTTAGCGATCAAGCAAAAGTAAGTCAGATCAGCCTTGGGAGTCTGAATGAAGCTAGCTGACAGTATGTTACTACAATAGCTACCTAGTTAGCATGCAAGCTAACGATATCCAGCTAACAGCACAATCTTAGCAGTAATGTTAGCTTTGACTTTGGACTTTGTGTTGGACTCTGTGTTGTGGTGGGTGTCAGTTGTTTGTAGATGTTAGCGGACTCCATTTATAAGCTAAAGTTAGCTAGTGTTGCCCACTGTTGGCACTGTAGGGAAGCGGAGAGAGAAGGCATGTGACATTTGGACGCTTCAAATAGTTTTGATTGAATTGATAAATATTGATATCTGTTTAGTTTGAACTGATATATATGTACTTGGTTTGTCTCAGGTGACGTCTGGAGCTTCTTCAGGAGCATT
This sequence comes from Morone chrysops, assembly GCA_019097615.1. Taxonomy (NCBI): domain Eukaryota; kingdom Metazoa; phylum Chordata; class Actinopteri; family Moronidae; genus Morone; species Morone chrysops. The sequence continues at coordinate 20,646,289 of JAGRRF010012894.1, read as the reverse complement.
AAAGTCAGTAAATACTGCCACAAACAGGCAGTGCTGGCAGACAGGCAGCGTCTGGCTTCCACTCACTCATGAAGGAGTGTTTGACCTGCCGTTCACAACACCAAAACCACGACCCTCTGCTAAACATAGAGAACCTCAGACCAGATGGCACGAGTGGAAAGTGGAGCGCTTTGCTTTTGTGTTGGAGATTAGCAGCAATGCTACGCAAGCAGGGGAAGGCGTGACGAACCACTACTACCATGTTCTGGAGAGTTTCCTCCCTTCCCCAGTCTGCAGCAGGGGGTCTTTAGTTAATACAGTACAATTACACTGAGACAAAACAGAGACGACACCAACAGAGACTGTTTTCATAATCGGCTTTTAAATGATCACATTGAAGTAAAGTTTAGGTAGGTTAGAAATAACATGTTCAGGTTGAATTTAACACAAGGCTTTATTGCTTTACTGCCTCAGTGACGTCCAGGCCAGTAAAACACACTGAGAGGAGGATCAATCTGTTACAAAGTGAGAGTACAGCAACCACAGGAACCACAACTGCTGAACAACAGCAGCTCCACCAACCTGGGCCCTGACAGCGCCTTCATGTGTGACTGAAGTTGTGGTGTGTTTGTGGGGGGAGGAAAGGACGGGGAAGGGGGGATGTGGGAGGGAGGAACAGATAGAGTGAGTAAGTTCATCCATCTCATTATGATCCATGGCTGCTGATGACCAGCGGGTGATGTCAGCAGGAGGGCTCGAGCAGGTTTATAAAGCTTTACGAACCTCCACAGTGGAGCAAAGAGAGTCTCCAGGAAACCAGAGGAGCTTCTTCCCTCCAGAGGAAACTCATCGTATCACAGCAGGAAGTGCTGGTTATTATTTACATCCTCTGCACTGGATCCTTGATATTGGGACTCTGAGGGACTCTGACAGACTCTGACAGGTAAGGTCTTGTTTCATTGTTCACTTTATGTGTGTGAATATAAACTGAGGATTGACACAATTAACACTAAAACTACTGTCCAAGATTTTAATTGTTGTGTTAATATAAAAAAGGAATACACAAATGTTAAATGCTAAAAGTCTGGCAAATAGTATCTTACTGTTTGGCCTCACATTACAATTACAACTATTTTCAATTTCTATGTTAAGTTAAATGTTGTTGACAATATATAGTAAACACTTTAAAAGTTGCATTATCAACCACATAAGATACTTTATTTATCCCGAGGGAATTTAAATATGCATAATAAACTGAAATACTGTATAATCTGTATAAACTAGGAGTCCCAAAAATCTGCACTTTCCACATTAATTAAAAAAATATTTAAAAATAAAAGATCTATAATATGTTATTTTTTTATTTTAAACATTTTAAAGATATTGAGAGAGATATTCAGTCAAGCAGTAACATTTACTTACAAGGTATGGAAGAGAATGAGTGCTGAGATATTAGTTTCTGCTTTTTGATTATGTGGTTACCTGTGTAAATAGTCTTCGTCATGAATGGAGCAGATGCCACACAAGATTTGCAAAATCTAAACATTTTGATCTTATTTTATCTTATTTATTGGAAAATTCATTTTCAACTGTTCTCAGAATATAGTTTAGTCTGAGTAAATCAACAAATCTGAACATGTTAGTTTCCTGTGCTAACTCACTTACCTGCAGATAAAACCAAATAAATATCATCAGAACAATTTTAAAGATTATTAATCACAAAGATTTTCTACACATGGAGGCTTTAAAATGAGCATCTGCTGTTAGCAGGGAAGCTACAACATTAGCAACCATATAAACTATTGTTGTCATTAAACAAACACATAAAATAAAATAAAGTTATAATAAATATATACTGTCTGGTTTCACCTTCACTGACTGATAACAGACACACTTATGAATGCTAATAAAACACATGAAGACTGTTTAGTACAAACTATTCCGAACCACTTTCTCTGCTGGCAGCGCAGCTTTAACCATAATCACATCTAATTGAGTGCAGGGACTGACGCCTTGGTGGGATCCAAGAGTGACACACCAGCAGATTATGTACACACATCTGGTGACATCTGCAAAAGTCACCCAGAGACATTCAGAGACGTTCAGAGAGATTCAGAGATGTTCAGAGACATTTTGAGACATTTTATGACGTTCAGAGACGTTCAGAGATGTTCAGAGACAGTCAGAGACGTTCAGAGAAAGTCAGAGACATTCAGAGACATTCAGAGACAGACAGCAGGCACCTTTCCTCTGAGTACCGCCGGGTGTTCGCTGCTGGAGCTTCACGCTGAGAGGGAGATGACTTTATCTTAATGCTCTTTATTTATTATGGTTTATTAATAACTGACCGGGTCCTTCTGATCGGATTAACAATGAAAAAATTTACTGTAACTAAAATGAGATTTCATTTCTTTTCTACACATTATTTTATTCTCAATACAACTTAATTCTCAGGTCAGATTATTAAACTGTCAAACATTATATGTTACAACTTTCTGAACCCTTGCTGCCAGCGACTGATATCAATAGGAATATTACTGTTTAAAACCAAAGAATGGATCCAAATGCATTTAAAACTAGTTTTTAAATCAAAGCTGGTTTCCTATAATGTGCGATGGTCACAGGGTCAGCTGGGAAGCAAAAATATGTCTGCAGAGACTGTGGAGGAAGACTGTGGTTGCACAGCGGTGTAGGAGCATGTGTTCCTGCGGTATAATGCGAGTGAGAGTGAAACAGGAAGGAGGGAGAAGGTGCTAAAAGTTTCTGTCCATCCCCAAAAACAAACAAAAACCATAAAAACGTACATTCCTTCAAAATGTGTCGCCGAAGAGGAGGAGGGTCGAAGGTCAGCCAGCGGTTAATATGAGAGAGAGGAAGGCCACCCCTGAGAGGAATCTCATGGTCTCTTCATCATCCCTCAATCATCCTCATCCATCACCCTGCTCCCCCCCACACACACACTCGTCCGGCCTCCCTTCCTCCCCCAGAGAACAGCTGCTCTATAAACTGCCGTCACATCACATTCAATGAAAACAACAGACCGTTAAAGTAGAAAATAAAGAACTTTAATCAGTAAAACAACTTAATTTAGTTTCTATCAAACCAAAGTAAAGTGATTAAAGCATAAAACTAACATATATTTACGAGTGAGTCGACCTACCAGTAATTCTGGACCAGGATCGAACATCGGCTGCTGAACTCGGTTGTGTCGCCCACTAATGACAGATACAGTTACCAGCAGCTAATTAGCGGTTAGCTACTTTAGCTAAAGCTGTCTGTCCATCAGGAAACTCTGTAAATGTCAGAGTTGAAGCTGAGCAGCCAGAGGATGTCAGGGAGAACCAGGAAATATTTTCTCCATAAAATCTGATCCAGTTTCACCAAAATCACTGAATACAGTTAATGCTAACTAGCTAATGTGGCTCTACAGTAGGTCTTTGTACTCAGTGAGGTCATAGATTGTCTGTAACGACCCTCAGAAACACCCAGTGGCGCCAGAAGAGAGAAAGCAATTGATTGGACGCAGCATTAGTATACGCCCCCGAGTGCAGGATGAGTGATCAAATACTTATATTGATTATCAGGAAACCATTAAGAACACCTGATGATACCTGAAACAGGACTTCCTATCTCTGTTGGACAGAAACTGGAGGACATATAGACAGAGGAGAAAAAAACACTGAAACATTTCTGATTGTTTTATATTTGTTCTGAATATACTTTCCACTGTACATTGTTTACATGCCAGAAAAGAGTCTAAAATATTAATACATGTTCATATCTGAGTGCACTAATCTGAGCAGCCTGGATGAGACGGTATTAAGAGACACCAGAGGAACCAGATTCACAGGTTAAATGCTTCCTGTCAAATACAAACTGACCGACATTGTAAACCTGCAACAAGAGAACAGATGTTAGTCAGCGGTCCTATCAGTGAGCTGCGTGGAGGCCTCGGGCCGGGCCGGGTGGCAGACCCGGGACCACTGATGGGGGGAGAGCGCTAACAGTAAGTGCCTTTGTGAGGAGAATTGTTTTTAAAAGCAGAGGCAGGAGAGGCGGGGGGTGCGGTCTAAAGATTAAAAGCGGACATTTGTTTTGTGTATGTCGAACTCTGCCAAGACGCTGCAATTTTCTATGAATCTAAAACAGCTTTCCTGGCTCGGACCCCACATGCTGCCCGCTGCCAGGAAAAGACTTTTTTTCTTGTACCTGTTTACACGCAGGTAGAGTAGCTTTCACATGAGAGCTTTCTTTCCAGACGAGTGCTGCACAAGGTGGGCGTCGGAGGGGGGGGACAGGTAGTCCGATGTCTGACACTCCTCCTTTTGTTCTGTACAATCCTTCCTGGACCTTGTGTTCCTGAACAGACTCCAACCAGAGCAGCTCATAAACTGGAAGGAACTTGACTAATTTGCAGACAAACTGGGGGAAAACTACACCCATGATTCTCCCTGGCACCGGTCATTCAGCATCAGTGTTTTTATGCACCAAACGATGAGCTGGAAGGAACAATGGATTCTGTTTATGATCCCTAATGAATGAAAAAAGGTTGGTTGCATCATCACATCCAGACTGTGTTGGCACTGGGCGTATGCAGCGAATAATGTGTTCATTGTGTGCGTTTCGTGTTCGTACAGTGACCTTTACAGTGGAGCTGCTATTTCTGGGTAAAAATCAAGGATGCATCAATAGACTGAGATCATTGAGTAAATTGGAAACACAGTGAGACTTCACTCAGCAGCTGACTGTTACATACAGTAGGGAAGCCCTGGTTAATATCTATAGAACAACTTCAATACCTTCAGAAGGACCACGCCCACTTTTACCTGAAACCAGCTGGAGAACTGGAAAGGATCCTAAAAGCTGCTGAGCCACGCTGCGCTAACATTACTCTAACCACTCTGATTGACCCAGACGCTGTTAAAGCTTCAGTCAACAGATTCGTGGCTTTAGAACCGGTGGTGGTACCTTTAGATCCATCCAGGAGTCCTCGTACCAATGGAGACGCAGCCAGTACATACACTATGTATAAATATATAAATATATAAATATATATAACATATCTTCTCTTAACTCTGGGAACTTCAGACATAATCAGTCAGCTATTGTTTAAGTTAAGAAAGTCTTTGTGTGCTTTAAACACAGTCTGTTGTTTCAGGACTCATAAATCTACAAACATGTGACATGTTGATGCCACATTTTCCCCACAAATGATTTCCACACAGATCAGTTTGGGGTCCTGGCTGACAGATAAGACCCTCTGAGTGCGAGTGGGGCTGGATTTCTCTCAGAGATCTGGTTTTAATTGTCGGAGGCGACAGCTGGAACACATTGCTGATATTTCAACACGTGTCAGTCAGAGCGGCGAGGGGATTGGCGCTGCTGCCCGCAGTGTTTGTCTGACTTACTGTTGTTTGCTCTTTAGGACGGACGCTCCCATGTGTGGAGGTTAACTCAGGAAACTCAATGTGTGGATTTATTATCTGATTACTTCTCTAACTATTCTGATGCCATGTTTTTTCTAACAAAACAGGATTTACTGATGAAAACTGACAAAGTCTGTGTGCTGCTTTCTGCTACTGCCCGTTTCTTTATATACGACCAGTGGGAGGTGTTCTTTAAATCAATAATCAATAATCAGTGCATAAACTCTAGAGCTATGTGGTTGATGTTTGTAGATTTAATGATGCTTCCTGTGCAGGTTAATTAACTTCAGAAGAGTTGAACTGTGTTTGGAGGTTAATGGATGCAGCCGGAGAGTTTACAGGATTAGTTCTTAATCTGAACATAATCACATTAGATCACGTTAGATTCCTGTAATCAATGATCTGTGTGGGAGAGCATGAGATCAGCAGCAGATGGAAATTAAAGCTGATAACCGTTCGTTAGCACAAAGAGCTTACGACAGCTTTACAGAGCAGCTAATGTGCATCATGAACGCTTCACATGGTCTGATGTTCACATGGTGGAGTAATAATCTGAATGTCAGAGGCTGCAGAGGACGTTTTGGTTGAAGTGCTTTGAGGATTGTGAACGTACGTAAAGATGTTAGAAACTTTCAGTGTGAACACTTTCTGGTGTTTATATATAAATCTGGTTTGGTTGAGCGGCCTACAGTCTCTGTGTGGAGGTGGTTTATTGTCCTGTTTTCATGCTGCAGGTCCACACACGTCTCAACTTTTCAGGGTCAACCTGCCAGACCTCATCACCTCCGATCAGATCTTTTGTCCGGAGGCCGAGCGTTATACCTGAGACAGACCACCTGACTGCAGTGGGTGTATAAAGGCCGGCGATGGCCCAGAGCCAAAGCAGCTGTCACTGCGCGTCACACAGCTTCACACAGGAAATCCCTCCGAGTTAAAGATAAAGTCTGATAGGAACCACACAGCAGATAATTTTGTTATTTATACACTCACATTTAACTCATAAATAAGGATCATTCATTTGGCATTCTCCTACATTATATTTAGTAAATCAGGAAGGTCTGATGAGTCAACCCAGACATTGTTATTTCATACTGTGTCCCTAAAATCTGCACAACCTCAGCTAAATAAAACAATGAAAAATACTATTGCAACTGAGTCACAAATAAAAACAAAGATTGGACCTGATTACTTATGAACATAATCAAAATATAAATGTTTTTTGTTTTTGAGAACTGTACAACTCACTCCTTTGAATTAACATTAACGATTAAAGTTATCTATAATTTAGGGCGTGGCCGCTCTGGGTGGCAGGTGCTGTTGATTTATTTTTGCGTGTCTATGGAGGAATCGAAAGACGTATCAAATATCGTTTATTTATATTGTACCAAGGTTTATAATTCTAGAGATAACTTCTGTTATGAATTGGCACTATACAAATAAAATTGAATTGAAATTGAATTGGTGTGACAACGTTACAGTAATTTTGGTGCTAATCACTCCTCATATTTCTTCTAGCTGTGGACTTGACGTAATTTGTTTTTGCTTAGTTTAGTTTTTTTCTTTGTTGTTGTTGTTTGTTTCATCCTTTAAGCATGAATAAACTTTCTACAGCTTCAGTGAATTATTAAACAGCAGACTGGTGATCAGTGAACATACAGTATTTTTGGCACCAACGGACCCCCGTACTCCAGCTCCTCGCTGTGTGCTGCTCGAGTGCCACCTTCCTGCCTGTTACTGTCTGACTGCTGGTGGGCTGAGACATCCTGGGGGCCCTCCTCTTTGTTCATAAGTCCTCCCCTTCCTTCGCCTCTGACCTCCTCAGGCAGCATGCAGCAGACGACCTGCAGAGGCACAGAGACCTGCAGCAGCACAGAGACCTGCAGCAGCACAGAGACCTGCAGCAGCGCAGCCTCCGTCCGATGCCAGCTGCCATCACTCTCACCTTTGACTGCAGGACACCTGGACGACTGCTGGAGCTGCATCTGGACTTTAAGGAGTTTTTAAACTGAGGAACTAAAAACTGAAGATCTGGATGTCTTCTGGCTTTGTTCCCTTGAGGTGTCTTCACCTGGATTGTGTCTCCTGAGTGTCAGACTGAAACATTAAGAACTTAAAAAAGAGGACATCAGTGAATAACTTTCTGTAGCTTTGTGTTTTCCTTGGTGTGGAGCGACTGCTGTGGAGAGTAAGTTTCCTGTTAAGTCCTCTTTTGGTTTGTTTGATTCCAGCTCTGTTGGGGTCGGACTGTTTCTGCTGCGTCCCGTCTGCAGGGTGTGAGGTTAAAGAGAGAAAGTTTAGAGGTGGATGATGCATTCTCCGCTCTTTGTTTCTTTACAGAAGGATGTTCTGCTCCAGGAGAGTCCTGCAGCAGTGGCTCTTCGCTCTGTTCCTGCTCTGCTCTCCGGTGCCGCACTACGGACGGCCGATCGATGCCCTCAGCAACAGAATGTGAGTTTGTATTTGAGCACTTTAAATCTCAGGACAGCTGAAAGTGGAACAAACTCCCAGACCATCTTTTTTCCGTTATTTGTTTCTTTTCATTTATTTCCAGCTCCCCACCGACACGGTGGGCGAGCAGAGGCTGGAAAATGTTCCTCTGTGAGACTGTGTGGTTAGCCCTCACCCACCTGTGTGTTTATCTAAAGCACTTCTCCTTCAGGAACCCTTTCTATCATCTATTGATCAGTATCAATAACAGCTGATCAACTGATCAATGAACCCAGTGAACTCAATAACTGCAATAAGTTTGATTATTTCCTGTGAATATTGAACAGATATATTGATCAATTTTGTATTTCATCTTAACAATCAGACTTAATATTCTTCTTTCTGACAGATTTACTGTTTATTCTCATTGATCTATCAGCTGATTGCTGTCTGATGCATGACGAGGTTGTTGATCAGAGGCTAAAGCTCCGTCACTGTACACTGATCAATAATAATAATAATAATAATGAACATAATAATAATAATAATAATAATAATAATAATAATAATAATAATAATAATAATGTAAACTTTAAAAACAACAGTTTACTTTAGTTTTTGCACAAAAGTGAACCAAACACTGTGGCTATAGGGCCACAGTGAAGGCCCCGACCCCCAGGTTGGGAACCAGCAGTCTGGAGTAGAAAGCGCTGGCAGTCAGAGGCTCGTCGCTCTTTATCTGACAGCTTGAGGGTTGTTGGTGTCTGTAGACATACGCTGTGTGAAGGAGGGAAGTGAATAACGCTGATGTTCGGCTGCCGACCAAAACAAACCTGCTAAGGCCAAACAGAATAAATGTTCTTTAAAGTCACTGAGAGTGTTGGAAAAGTGAACCAGAGGGAAGACGCTCTAATCTCAGTCAGATTACCTGATGAATGAAGGCTCTGAGCTGGAGGTTGATGGCAGCAGTTGGAGGTTTGGAGCTGAAGGAGAGGTTTGAAGCAAGTGTCGTGCGGCAGTTTCCACACTCGGACTGTTGAGCTTACGTCAGGGGAAACAGAGCTGCACCCTGTGAGCGATATGCACTTCATGGGGTTTTGGGACGGGGTTAACGCCACCTGAGTGGAAAGGAAAACAGGAGCACGATGAAAACTGCGAGGTAAAACTCCCACAGCGGTAGAAGCTACTGACCTCCGACCCTCCGTCGCCTGCTGCCTTCCATCAGTTTTACACTGAAACAGTCAACAATCGAGCATTTTTCTAACACGAACAGCAACGATTAGTCAATTACTTCATTGGTAGATCGAACCATATTTTGCTTGGTGATTTCGATTCTCACAGATCGGCTTTTGTAAACTGATGTTTGATGTTACAGGAACTTTTTTAACTGGTTTCCTAAAATTGTATTTTAAAAAATAGACGTATTGATTAATAACCTCTGTGTGCTCAGATACTGTGAAGTTCTTAAAATCCCATCAACACAAGAGAATCAGATTATTCAGTGATTGAATTAGTAGATCAAAAGAAAATCAAAGAACTTTAGGATTGTAAGAAAATATCAAAAATATATTTGTATTGTGATATCGATCAATGCAAACGCCGATATGACTGTAAAAAATACAAAATAAAATATAATAAATTGCAAACAGAAATTGAATACATTGAATCGTAACTTCTTTAACTTAACGGGTAAATAAAATATCTATGATTTGATTTATCGTGAAAGGTTTCGTATCTGCAGATTATTTTATTTATTTAAATTTATTTATTAAAATAAACTTTAAGTTGCAGCTCTGTGGATAACCACCAAAGTCTTGAGGAATTTACACATTTTTCTTCTCAACTAAAAGAATCCAAAATCCTCAAATAAAATAGTTTAAAAATGTCCAAATGTGGATGAAATCCAGCAGCTGAGCAGAGAAACTGAGTTTGAATCTGACTTTGAAAGCCAACGTTCAGTTGTTGTTTCTCTCCTCAGATCTGTACTGTGAATAGTTTTAGGAGCTTTAAGGAGGTGAACGTTTGTGGCACAAACCACAGTTTTCTTACTTCCAGTGAGATTAGTCATTACGTGATCCTGTTTGGGCCTCCTGATGAGAACCGCCCTGTTACAGTAACCAGGTCTGAACTAATATCAACACATCATCATGTGTTCATCATCCGTCTGGGCTGGGATCTGAGTCTGGGTATCTGAGTCTGGGTGTCTGAGGCTAGGTGTCTGAGGCTGGGTATCTGAGGCTGGGTGTCTGAGTCTGGGTGTCTGAGTCTGGGTATCTGATTCTGGGTATCCGAGTCTGGGTGTCTGAGGCTGAGTATCTAAGGCTGGGTGTCTGAATCTGGGTATCTGAGTCTGGGTATCTAAGGCTGGGTATCTGAGGGTGGAAGTGGGTATTTGAGGGTGAAAGTGGGTATCTGAGGGTGGAAGTGGGTATCTGAGGCTGGAAGTGGGTATCTGAGGGTGGGAGGAGTAGGTATCTGAGGGTGGGAGTGGGTATCTGAGTTCTGCTGGTGTGAGAGGAACAATTAGGATGAGGAGGAAGTTGGAGCGCTGCCACCTCAGGATGTATCAGGGCCTGTTTCCTGTGAGCGTTACTAAAGGTAAAAACAGAACCAGATCAGCTTTCAAAGGCCGAGGTTTTCTCTTTAGGCTGCGATTTACAGGAAATATCTGTATGCATATAAACAAAAGCTGCTCTCAGGGGTTCCTCTGTGTGCAGGAAACTATTATTATTCAGCAGAAACACACACAGAGAAACATCATGTCAGCTTTGAGTCTTTTTCTGGTTTGATGCTGTAAAACCTCCATACTGATCTGAACGCCCTGCAGATACCACCCACCTCTGCACAGGGAGGAGGAAACTCTGACAGCTCTAATCAGCCGCTGCTATCTGCTGTTGAAGCTGGCGTGTTTGTGTGCTCAGACACCTTAAGTGTTTGGCCGACGTTGGCGCTCGGCGGTTCCCAGGCTTCGAGCCGTGGCCTCTGTTTGTGTAAGAGTTCAGACTCTGAGTAACGCAACACCGCAAAGCAAAGCAAAGCCTGAATCTTTGTGCTGCTCCGAGTCGGAAAGATAACAGAGTCAGGACTGATCTCTTCTGCTGCTGCTGCCTCCAGTTCTGTGTTTTTATTACGAGATCCTTTCTCTTTGTTTTCATCATGTTTCTCTAAAACGCAACAAATTTCTATGAAGTTTGGTGTGAACTTCATCCACTGTGTCTTCTTGAGTTTTTCTGTGCAGATAGCTCCACCTTGTGGTCACTTTGTGTCAGACAGCAGTCAGGAGTCAAAGCGGAGGTTGATTCAGTAAACTGACTATTTACTGTATACTTCATATTGATCAGGATCAATAATATATCAATAACAGCAGAGAACAGCTGAACACAGTAACAGCAGGAAGTTTGATTATTTCCTGTGTGTATTTCCTATCAGAGATATTGATCCATTCTCTGTCTGTATTCTGTATTTTTATCAGTTTAACAATCAGACTTAATATTCTTCTTTCTGACAGATTCACTGTTTATTCTCATTGTTCCATCAGTTGTTTGCTTTCTCATGCAGGACGAGGCTGAAGCTCTGGCAGTGTACACTGCGATCAATAATAATAATGATAATAATTATAATAATAATATAGACTGATTAATAATATTATTGATAATAACTATAATAATAATATAGACTGATTAATAATATTAATAATACACTGAGGTATTGGCCGACTGTACTTTTAAAGAATTTTGCACAGATTGTGTCAGTATGAATATTTAATGTTTATTAATGAGCCTGATTGCTTCCTGTAGCCACATATTGGTGGGTGTGGCCCCTGATAAGGGCAGGGCTCCATATCTCAGGGGTTAGAGCACTGGTCTTGTAAACCAGGGGTTGTGAGTTCAAATCTTGCTGGGGCCTTGAGCTTTTTTTGAAGTTCAGTCAGAGATCAATAAAGTTATTGGTTCCCAATGTTTCTCCTGACTCAGTGAGAGCAGCTTTATTATATAAAATATAACCTTTGAGGCCCCTGTAGTGTCTTATGATGTTTTACCTGTAGGTGGTGCTGCAGCAACGGCGTAGATAAGGAAGGTGTAACAGCTTGAAACTGTTAGAAATCTCAATGAGGTTTGGTGTGACCCTTTATTTCTTTTAGATGCTGGTTGTTCTGTAACCACCAATAAGGGCTCAGATTGTTTGCACTGTATTTGTAGGTGTTGTGGGTGGAGCCAGCCAGGTGAGGCTCCATAGCTCAGGCGTTAGAGCATTGGTCTTGTAAACCAGGGGTCTTCTGCAGTTTCAGTAAATAAGTATTATTACAGACTCTCACACATCAACTAAATGATCCTGACAGAGCACATGATGATATTTGACCTGTAGGTGGTGCTGCAGCAGATTAATAATTAATGGGCTTTGTGGACTTCAAGCTTGTTATGGTCTGACAGGATTTCTCTGAAACAGCACCCTGGTTTTCTCTGAGGTCAGTTTGACAGAGTTCAGCTCTGTGTTGTTCTCATTTCTTTAAATTTTGGAGTGTTTGTGGAACCGTTTTTATCCCTCGCAGTCCGGCTGCCATGAATCTGTCAGTTAACATCCACAATAATGGAAAGTGAAGAGCCAGAGGATTTTCTTTGCTCACAAGTGCCGCGATCCTGTTAATGAACAATCAAAAGGAAAAGAGTTATTTTCCTGTGAGGAGAGAACTGGACCTCCTCGTGCAGGGTGGAGATCTCTGGTATCAGTTTAACAACCCTGGAAACAGACTTCGGTTCCATGAATCATCTCACTGCTCCATGCTACAGGGATTAGAACAAATCTGCTTGTCCCTTATTCTTTTGCTCATGCTGCCCTCTGCTGGTGAACTGAGTGAATGCCATTACATTTAAATAAAATTAAAGTTTAACACAATGAAAGGATGTATGGACTGAACTTATAAAGCATCTTTCTACTCTTTCAACCACTCAATGTACACTACACGCCACACTCACCTATCTGCACACATTCATACTCTGATGTACGCTGCAGCTGCTCATCAGAAACTGAGTATTCAAACCAGCAACCTTCTGATTATTCGCTCTACCTCTGAGCTCACAGCCACCCAACAATACAATCAGTCAACTAGCAGCTCAAAAATATCATATTAAAGTCACAACATTTCAAAAATCTTCAAGGAAGTTTGGTGCAGAGGTTTTGTTGTTAATGAGACATTTACTTTATGTAACTTATTTTTCTTCTTTAGGACTACTTTCTCTCTACAGGAGGTAAAAGTACTCTAAAAGTACTTTTCTAACTGAATACAAACACTTGTTCTTCATGGCTGAACTTAAAACCTAAAACTAACTGATGAATTAATGTAAAAAATACTCTTAAACAGGAAGTAAAAGTACTATTTGTATGTATTTAACGTCTAATTTTAAAAAATATTCTGTGATTTCTTGCAGAAAACGGTCAGTAACTCACGCTCAGCTGATGCACGACAAAGGCCGGGCGCTGCAGGACTTTAAGCGTCGCATGTGGCTGCAGGAGCTTTTGGATGAAGTCCACACAGCGGAGATCCGTGACCTCCCGGTGCAGACCACCGGTGGAGGCGGGAGCAGCAGCAGCGTCGGCCTGCCGGGGGTCAGCCTGGGCATCAACCTGAGCACCACCGGCAGCACCCTGCACTCCAAACCCCCCGGAGGGACCAAGAACCTCCCCATCAGCTTCAGGCTGGAGGAGGAGGAGGGCACCAACCTGCCACAGGAGACCAACAAGTCTCAGACGTACAAAGACGGCGTGCTGAAAGCGCCCGGCAAGAAGAAGAAGAAAGGAAGGTCTGGGAAGAGGCGGGAAGGAGAGAAGAGGAAGAGGAGGGCACGTTCATTGGGATGGAGGATGGAGGAAGAAGTGGGAAGTGGACTCCACCTGGAGTGGAGGTCTCTGCTTGGCCTGCGGAGGGCGCTGCTTTAAAACGCTGTCAATCTCTGACAAAGGTGAGTCCATCAGAGATAATAATATAATAAACAGCTCTGGTGGAAAATAGTGAATCTGAAGTAGTAACCCAACCTACAGTTATGAGTTTTCATGAGTAGGATTACTATAACTTACATAACTTCTGTATTGAGAATTAAAACCATTAATTACAGTGTGTTTGATGCTGATGCTTCTGTACAAAAGCACTGACCTGAGCTGTTTGTCTCTCTTTGTGTTTCAGAAACCTACGGACAGTTGGACTGGACTCCTAAATACTCATGTTACAGTATTCTGTAGTCGTGATTGTTTGGAAAGAAATTGGAAAATATTTATTGTCTGTAAATATTCTAAATATAGCAGAATAAATAGCAGAATATGACAAAAAAAACTTATTTGATGCTCTGTGAGGCAACAGATTTTAATCTTTGTGAATCCTTGCTTTTTCCTTTTTTATTCCAATTATGTCAGATTTTTTTTGCGGTAATTTATTTTGTCTGAATGGTGTATTTATTTTGTAAATGTATCGAGGTGCTGCTGACCTTCTATATTTTTGTACCATATTGCACTTTAGATATATAAATATAAATATATATACCATTAATTTTGTTCATTGTTCATGTGGTTGATTGAAATGAAGAAAAAATGACGGTCGTCACTCTGTGTTATTTGTCAGTTTGAATTTGGATTTTTCACTCTGTTCAGTTTTTTGTTTCTTTGCTGCTGTTTGTTCCGATGTTTTCGACTCTGATCGAAGCTGTTTGTTGTCTCACTTTTTTGTTCAATCCTCTTGCTGCCTTCAGTGTCTCTGTTTCCTCCACGGCCCACTCTGCTTCTCAATGCCAAAGTTCATATTTGTACATAAACCAAACACGGCTCAATATTGTTGTTTTTGGCACTTGCACTGAGATAAACACCCTGTACTGAACGGATTAAACATTTGACAATATCCTGTGTCTTTGATGTCATTTTGTCCTGTTATTGATCATAAACTCACAGTAGTAGTCATTTTACATCAGAAACCTCGTCTGAAGTGGTGGAACACATGACACATTTATAAAGTCCTCATCTGCAGCTCTGCTTTGTGGAGTGCCCCAAGGCTCTATCCTGGGTCCTCTTTATTTGCAGATGATATTCATTACATCTCGTTCAAGCCCCTGCTAGATGAAAATAAAACAAATGAAAACATTTACAATAACAGGTCATAAAAACAACAAAAAATACATACAAACATACAGACTGACAGTGAGACAGACTGACAGTGAAACAGACTGGCAGTGAGACAGACTGGCAGTGAGACAGACTGACAGTGAGACAGTCTGGTAAAGAGAAACAGACTCATGGAATCAGCCCTTTGGTTCACGTTGAGCTGGTCATGGAGTCAGTCTGCTCTCATCAGGCTGAGTCATGGTGGTTCAGAAACAAGTTTCCACTGAAAAAGAAAAAGTAAAAGTTGGATTGAAACACGTTTCCAACAGACTGAAAAAATTCACTCAGCAGGGTGACTGATGCCGCTGCATCATTTTGCATCAGTCATCTGTGGAGTTAATACATTTAATAACCCGTCACACCATAAAATGACCTCTAGAGTTCCCTTCCAGTGAAGAAAATGTAATAAAGTTCCTGTGTGTTAAAGTATTGTCAGATTACTTTCATAATGAAGTTATGCGGAGCGACGATTAACAGCAGCGAGACGCCAGAGGGAACCCAGAATGCTGCTGTGTAACATCAGGACACACATGAAGTGTGGAGTCGACCTATTTGGCAAATTCTGGTGGAATAAAGGTTTTTTTAAAGATGCCTTTCGGTGCACAGAGTGAAACTAGCTCCAACCCACCACCACATTTCTTCCTCTGCAGGTTTTCACCGCTCCTTCAGTCTGTCCAATTAACGTCTAATCAACATCAGCTGCCCACCAGGAAATTGTCCTCATCAGCTGAAAACTCATTTCAAAGCCTGTGGAGCTTTTTTTTTAACTTCTGGACATTCGGCAGGAAAGAAAATTACAGCTTTCCACTCAATAGAGCAAAAGTGTCAACAAATTGCCGTCGCTCATCATAAATTCCATCCAGAATTCAATTAGGGATGATCAACAGCTCTGGGCTGCAGAACCAGGCCAGAGGGATTTGGCTTCTCTATGAGCCATTAAAATAATTCCCACTGCTGCGGCTTCACAACATGACAAGTTTGGTTTGGCAGCAGGTCGGCGAGCTGAGAGGCGGTGAGCAGAAAGAGGCGAGAGGCGGTGAGCAGAAAGAGGCGAGCGGCGCTGTGGATGGTGTTGATGTTGTGATTCAGTTCAGCAGCACAGAGACAATTCTTCAATATCCAACTGAGCTGAACCAAACCAGAACCCCTTGAACCAGAATGGATAAAGTCTGGGTTAGGGTGTGTATTTATTAAAATGTATTTATATGTCGTTCTGACTCAAACTGACTCTAAAGCTTCAGCTCTGACCTGCTGCTGTAGATGAATATTGACAGTACAAAGATTATAACATTATCTTTAAATAATGTAAACATTTTCCAGCAGGAAGACTCTCAGAAAGTCTTTTCTTGTTCAGATGACAAAGAAACTTAAAACCAACAGAAAACATTTGGCTTCATTTCGAGTCTGGCTTTAAATCAAAGCTTCAATAATCACCATACTAAACTGAAGCGACATTTAAAAGTGATCCCAGACTGCCGGAGGAACCTGGTTCCTGCAGTGTCAGAGATCATTAACACTGTCGTAGATTCACTGTTGGTCTCTGAGAGGAGTTCAGTTTATCTGGAGGGAAGAAATGAGACAATTACAGCGTCAAACCATTTTATTGTTACAACCAAATCTGAACAGCTGGAGTCCAAGGTCCAGATGTGCAGTAAAGGAGTCACAGCTCTGCCTCCATAAAGCCTCGACAGGGAGGTTTCATTGTGCTGGCTCCCCCTGTGGATACCAGCAGTACTGTTTCACTGATTGTTTCAGTGCGTCTGAGAATAAGCAGTCAAATGTTTTATGATTATCTGATGTTTTATATTAATATTACTGATGCATTAATGTGTATCTGATGTTTTATATTAATATTACTGAGGCATTAATGTGTATCTGACTGCTGTCGACAAGAGGTCCTGGCTGCAGGTCCCTACCGCCGCAGGCTCCACTCTCAGGCCACCTCCACTGTCAGGACAGGAAATGCAGGGGATACATTTCAAAATAAAATCACGAATGCACTTCCGGTTGAATAGTTTTCCTCACAAATGCATTAATTAGTAAACAAAATAAAATAAAATCTATCAATTCCTTGTCTATTGTATATATTGTTTTTATTTATATAGTAAACTTTTGTTTGGTCAGTGCACACATTTTCTCTTAAGCTATTACTCATATTCATAAGCCAACATCTCATAAGGTGTCATAGGCCTGTGTATTATACAGAGTACTTAACTGCCTTCTCATTATCATTTAATTTTGACTTTATTGCACTGCTCTTTTTCTATATATTTTTTTCAATTAGTTTTTCTGTTGTATTTTTATTCTTAACCACCATAGATTTCATGTTTGGTTCTATGTCTATGCTAATGTTGTTGCTGTTCTTGTGCTGCTGGAACACCTAAGTACCACTAAATACTACCCTAACTCTTGATATCTACAGTATAATCCAAGTAAAATTATTAAGTGATCAATGAGAAAAACATAAAAAACACACCAAGTCACAACATGATTAAATGTTCTGTAGCCCTTTACTCTCACACACAAAGTCACTCAGTGTGACATTCACAATACGCCAAATAATTATTTTGGTCCATTATTTTTTCACAAAATGTCCACATGTCGTCAGGGTTATGAAATGTGAACTTGGATGGCTCCAGGATTGCTTCCCTTTCATTCTCATCCACTTCTTCTTTCCACAACCTCCCATATTGTGAAGCAGCCTGTGCCTGTTCCTCCTCCCCCCATGCCCAGAGCATCAGGCAAACAGTGGTTTGTTGGCCTCAACCCACTCTGCTGCATGTCTGCAATTGTGAAGAACACGATCTTCAACCAAGTCCTATGGAAAAGACAGAAAGAAAGATGTCTGTACCATAGCTGCTGCACCAACAGTATCTGACTAATAGATACTGTAAAAAAGCTTACCCCTTCCACTGATTTGTCCACATCGGCAGGTCTGACTGAGACCTCTGCCTGCTGCTTTTCTTCCTGAAAATATATAGATAAGCAAAATGATCAGTTGTAATATTCAAAACACAAGCTCCAAAAACAAGAAAAAGAAAAGATCCCATCAGTGCCCTCCTCTAATGTGTCTACCTAGACATATTAGAGAGCTCAACAAATGTTGATTTTCCAATCCAATCATGCATTGTCTAGACAATTTATTTTTAAATTGCAGACAGCAGGTCTGACCTTATCTTGTGAATGGCATATTCTTTAAATTGACCCCACAATAGCAGTATAAAAAATATTGGTAAAAAAAAAGGAGAGAAATGGAAATGCTGGTTTCTGACCTGAAACAAAAGAAAAACTCAGACAGAACACAAACAAAATAAAAATCTGACCTTAGTAGTGTCATCCACCTTCCTTTTCATCAGCCTAAACACTGGTGGCACCTCACCTCGCAGAAGGGCCTTTGATGCATCTGTCCAGTGGGAAAACAGCTTTCCATGGCTCAAAAAATGATTAAACAATAGAAATAAATAAAAATCTCTTGTAACAACTTCCAGTAAAATATCAAAATTTTTGCAGCCGATTAATTAATGCTGATATCTTTAATGCACACAGAATTACACAAATAATACATAACAGATGATGTCTACTACCATCAATGTGAAGATGCCACAGTCAATCCCGTGTGGTTGTCGTGGAAAACCCTAGATATCAGAAAGAAGTCAGTTATGTAATGTATTAAACTATTCAACTATTGTTATATATACATCCATTATACATACTTTATACTCTTACCTGAATTTGTAATCCAGTTTTCTCTGTCCAGTTGCCA
>JAGRRF010012894.1:20483810-20502104 GCA_019097615.1 Morone chrysops | reverse complement strand
CTAGGCCTATAGCAGCATAACTAAGAGATGGTTCAGGACTCACCTGATCCAGCCCTAACTAACTGACTAATCGTCTCCTCAAGTCAATTTGATCGCATTAGCTAGCTAACTAGCTAGCAAGTAGCTCAGGAGTTGTTGAGTCTAAACAACAGAACTGTTAATAAATATTTAAAAAAAGGAAATTTCTGTCACAATCATAATAATCGTTTTAAGGTTTTAACCTTCAAAGTTTTAAATTAAGGCCTCCAGGATCTGTTCTGTTAGTGTGTGAAGCTAACGCAATGTTAGCTTAAGCAGCTGAACTAGTCATTAGCGCTCACTGTCAGTTATTAAAAGTGCATCAGCAGCTGTTTCACAATCATATCGGATTATATTTGAGTTTTGTAAATATCAAATAAACCACTAATGTGAAATTGCTAAATTGGTTTACTTAAAGTTTAATTGTAATAGTTTAAAACCAAAATTTGGCTTAATAATATTCACCTTTGGTGGGCACCAAACCACATTTTAGGATTAATACAAATAAATTCAGTATTTGTGACTGAATCATTTTGTTACTGTAAAATAAATGTAGGGAGCTCTGCAGATAATTAATTGATTTAACAGATTTATGTTACACATCAAATATTAGTGAGCAGTGTTAAGTATCCTAATAATGTAATATATTGAACGTGGGATACATTTAACAAGTTAATGTAGAAGTATGATTATATTTGGTAGGTTTTTAAAACTAAAACAAGCTGGCTTAAAATAAGAAAATCAAAAATACTTTTGTCATTAATGAAACTTTAACCTTAAACTGTAGTTTTGTAGTTTGTACACAGAAAGTGAAACACGACAAACATAACTGCAACATTTTATTTTGTTCCAACACACACACATTAAAACTCTGTGACAATGATCCAAGTTCAAGATCATCCCTCAAATTTTAAGTGACACAATGCACGAGAATGGCACCAACGAACAAGTCTGACTGGACGAACACTAAGTAAGAGAAAGAATTGTAGAAGAGTGTACAGTGCCGAGCTTTCGTCTTTTCTGACGGTCGTACCAAAGTGCGTTCCTCCGGCCTCAGGCGAGTCTTCCGTGTCCACGAGTCTCCGGACGACCGCGAAGCTGTCGTAGTGATGAGAGGACTTCTGGCTCAGAAAATGATGATTCACATATACAACAACTTTTAAAAAACAAACCTCTAAAGCAACATTTCCACAAGAATTACTCAGCAATGACGAGTAGAAACAGAGTAAGCAGTAGTAGTATGTACAGTACGTCGGATATCTAACAGTGAAACGTGACCTTTCAGATCGAGTGGTGACCGAACCAGCAGGTAAAGACTTCAGGTGTTTGAACCACAAGGCCACAATGACGAATCATTTTACAAAGTCAACACTGAAGTGTCCAACGGCCTTTTTACACACATTCATGGATTTCTTAATTTTTTATTTTATTTTATTTTTTACAAATTAGATACGAGGTGTGGTCGAAATAACGCCAACAGAAGTCAGAAGCAGCTTTTCCTTTTAGTTTAAAGTTTAGTTGTTTTATTAGAATTATAAAATGTTCTAGGGGCTGTACAATATTCAGTTATATTAAATTATATTTATAGGAATACTGAAGAACTATTGAAGTTTGAACCAAAAGGCCACAAAGATAATTTTTGTGCTTAAAATAACACAAACAGCATCAATATCAGATAATGTGAGAATAGTTCAATCAGATAACTTTCATACTGTTTTATACTTTCTGCTGTTTAACATTAAATATTAACTGACTTATTTGAAATATTTAGTTTTAAAACATTAATAACATTTAATTTATGATTTATGAACAAAATAAAAACTTGTTACTTAGTGAGTTAATTGGTAAAATGTTTAATATTGACCTTTTATATTCGCTCCCATTCACATCCATGTAAAACTGGAACAATCCTGTGATTGGATTTGATTGGAAGAAATTTAAATGTAAATATTAAAAATCTGGTTTAATCTTTTGTTGGACCTTTAATGAGAACAGAAAAGCCACTCAGCTCTGGGCTCTTATTTTGACGACACCCCGTACTTCCTGAATGGAGTGTAAGACTCGAGGTCGACCGGTCTCGTCTGTTCAGTAGACATTCTCTACCGTCGTCAAGGAAGTGAGAAGTTTTCTTTTTGTCCTTCAAGTCAAACGTTGAGTAGAAAGATGAGAATAAACTAAACTAAATTAAGTTGATCTGAAAACGAGAAAATGGCTTCAGAACAACTTCCTGTACAGTAGTGTGTGTTTAAGACCAATATCGGCCCGAGCCACCATATTTAAATTTATTAAAGTTAACAGATTTTATTACAACGCCCAAACGCTTTTCTATATGTTCTTCTAGCATTTATCCCCAAAGGAACCTGAATAAACCCCAAATATTATCAATAATATATAATAATAATAATAATAATAAGAAGAAGAAGAAGAAGAAGAAGAAAATTAGTTGGAAGATACCAAAACTTATAAACTGTTTTTCATCACAATATTTGGGGCAAATTGCTTTTATTAAAACAAATATTTTACATGGTAACAAACTTTTCAAAATTAGGTGATTTCTAATTTTGGGTCTACGTTTGTATCAAATGTTTTAGGGCAGTATTCCAACTTCTTGTGGGAGCAAACACAATTGATAGAGTTTATTCGTGCAAAACAAACATTTAACAGTTTTTAAATGTACCTTCATCATAAATTCTGTCATAAGTAATAATTCAGTATTTGTGGCCACTGTACCAAGTTTATGTACATTTAGGGGTCAATATATCTTATTGGTATTCTGGGAGCTTTATAACTGGAACCTTTTAGGGGCTAAACCACATACGGGACAACATTTGCGGCAGAATACAAGAATGTTTGTATATGAAGCGTTTAGGGCGCAGTAACAAAAGCAGTGAATGTATCTTTAAGTTTTACGGCACTGACTAGGTTACGTTTATTTGGTCACGAATTCTAGTTGCAGGTTTATATGTTTAATGATAAAGATATTACTGATACTCAGATTCGGGGCTCAGGCCGGCTCTGGAGATATGCTGAGCAGATATGTTTGCGTCATTTCCCAAATTCAGCAACATAAAGGGAACATGGATATACTTTCAGGGTGGTTTTGGCAGTTCCACTGTCCTCAGATGCAGTCAAGATATGATGCAAACAGGATTGTTGCCGCAGATGAGATTAAAAGTCTCTCCGCTAAAGTTAATCTACATCTTCAGGTGGAGACCGTTGAATAGAAAGACGTTCGGTCCTCCACCGTCAGCAGCTCTTCCCTTCTTCTGTCAGCATCTCTGAGGCCTCAGTGCATATCCTAACTACAGCTCTACGACCACAGTCTCTACTGTCTAAACTAGCCTCCGACGCGTCGGCGGCGACGGGACGGCGACATGAGGCACTCGTGTTTCCACAGAAAGGCGTTCGTTCCCTTCAACTGTTTTTGTGCCCTTTAGTTCGTGTGCAGACCCAGCAAACATTCAGACGCTCAGCGGCTGACTCGACGGACACAGTGAAATGAGTCGAGCAGCGTTTAATGAAATTATTTAGTACCAAAAAACTTTCATGTTAAAACCTTACGAAGCTGCTTTAAAGCCGAAATCTGTAAAACTGCAGGAAAAATGTACCAAATTTATGACGCCAACGGTTCAACCAGGACGGAAACGTTGCATTCGGACGGTTTTTAGCCCAATTAAAAATCAGCGTCAGATGTAAAATGTTGTGCTCATGTTCCTGACCGTCAACCGTCGCCGAATGCTTGCTGGGTTCCTCCAGTGGATTTAATCGGTGCAGCGGTCCTGGCAGTTAGTTAGCGTGTTAGAGCAATGTTACGGCCCCAAGTTCGGGACATTTGGCAGTGAGTACGGTTGCAATCTACCGCCTTCGACTCGTCGTAAAAAGCCAGGAAAGCTGCACGCTGCAAGAGGTGAACGCTACAAACGATGCAAAAAAAACTAACGATGATGAATGATATTCGGAGGAAGAGGCCGGTGTGCTTGCTGGTTTTTCAGCTACTCCTGAGATTAAAAAACAAATCAAATGAAAAACCGCTGACTCAGCTCCACCGACTCGCCGCCTCCCGTCGTCTGAACGAGGACGGACACAGTGTAGACGTCCAATCGCAGGACGGAGCTCGTTAACACTCCTCCTCTGACTCCTCCCACCCCGCGTTGACGTGACTCAGTCCAGTTCAGAGGGCGGGGTCGTGGTTCAACGTGTTGTAAGGCAGAAATCCATCCAATGCTTTTACACCAATTCAAACAAAAAACTGGATTTTTTTTCTCTTGTGTTGTCGAGATGTTCTGCTGTTGGTTTGTTGATACTGATGATGAAGCTGATCTTCTTCTGCAGAGAATGGATGCCTGAAGCACAGGAGGTTGGGCGTGTTCGCAGCCTGTAAGACAAGGAAAAGGAATTCAATTTAATAAAGAGACACAAAGCTCGTTTTTAATCAACGTATATTTTATCCTGTGCTGTGGCTAGATTAATGTTACAGTTGGGGAAAACTTTAGTTAAAAGGCCTTTTTCACAGCAGTCCTTTGACATGAAATAGTCGGGTAAACACAGGTGTTACCAGTGCTAACAAACAGTCTGTTACACTAAATTGAATGCAGCCGTGATTAGTGTCATTGGTAACACCTGTGTGTATCCTATTATTTCATGTCAAAATGGCTGCTGTGAAAAAGGTCTATTCAGAAAGTGGGAAAATCATGCTTGGCTGCAATCTGCAACTTCACCACCAGATGTCAATAAATGCTTCATACTGGTCCTTTAACTAAAACTATAACATTAGCTAACTTAAAGGACCAGTGTGGAGGATTTAGTGGCATCTAGTGATGAAGTTTCAGATTGCAACACCACTCGCGTCTGTTTTTAACAACCTGGGAATGAGAAAAATATACTATTTCATGTCTAAAATGCTACGAAAAAGGCCTATTTGGAAAGTGTGGTGACGAAAGTGAGCTAACAGTGAGAGTGTCCGATAAATGCTGACCACTGTTTGTGACCAGACGCTGTCCTGAACTGAAAGAGAAACTCCTGTAAACGATTCTTAAAAAGAGCAAAGTGAGAAACAAACGCTGGTTTTGATAGGACGTTATAGTCTTTGACTCACGTCTGGAGGAGCCACCATCATTATGTCTTGCTGGCGTTCTCGTAGATGACGTCAGAGGTGATGGACTGCTGCTTCTTTTTCTGCCACATCAGCAGGACGCACTGATGGATGAACACATACTGTTCCTGCAGAGGACGACAACCTGTTAGCTGCAAGCTAATCACAGACGCTAGTAACAGCGTCGGACTCTGACCTGTACCTCTACGGTATTCAACCTGTTTGAATGGTTACATAAATTATTGATTTAAAAGATTGCTGTTGTTGTTAAAAGATTAAAGATTGTTGTTGTGAAACTGTTGAACGAGGAGTTTTCACCTCAGTCTGGACCATCGACAGCCGGTGTGAACGCATCTCAGACACCATCCCCAGGATGTCTGCGAACTCGTGCTCTCTGATGTGCTGCATCAGTCGATCCAGAGCGATGAACGTCCCTGTCCGGCCGACTCCGGCGCTGAAACACAGACGGCGTCGTCAGACCAGCGCGGTCAACCACAGCGAGTCATAATGCACATTACATCATCCATCTAATAGCATTTTATCACAGGATGAGAGCTGCTCTTCCTGCTCAGAGACATAAAACAGCTGAACCAGAAGAAATCATTAAACATGGAGCTCAAACCTCCTTCTAACGTCCACAACTTAGTTTTAGTTTTTATTAATTTTACTATTTAACTTAATTTACTATAATGTAATGATTATCAGTTTGAACAATAACAGTAAGTCATTAAATTTGACTTGTTTAACCTGAAATTAAAAACATAACACAGCCAATGACGTCATTGCTGCTTTCTATCAGTTATTGATTGGTGATTGATCCATTGGGGTCCCATCCTGACCTGCAGTGGACTATGATAGGGTCTTTGGTCCTGTTGGCCTGCTGACGGACGATGTGGACGAACTGCAGGATGCTTTCGATGGCGTTGACCGTGGGGACGCCGTGATCTGGCCACGAGGTGTAGTTCAGGTGGAGGACGTCCTGACTCTCATCAGCCTGCAGGGGGAGACAAAGGTTGTCTGTTAGAGTGGCCTCTGGTGGTTCAAAGTGCAGCTTTTTTATTGAGCAACTGGAACTCACGTATCCCAGTCTGAACTTCCTGATGGTCCACTCAGGAGACTCAGACTCAGACAACATCTCCACACTGATCTCTCCGTACATCACCGGCTCGTCTGTGAACGGCCAGTAGTGATCGCACTTCACCTGGAGAGACAAAGGTCTTCAAATCAGTTCACAAGATCAACAGAGACCACATCGGTACGCGGACTGGATCTAAAGTTACCTGTCTGTCTGAAAATCAATAAACACACTGACTGTAATTCTGAAATCAGACATTTGTCTTCAGATTGTTCCCATAAAGAGAAAAATACTTGCTGGTATTTTATAAATTATATGTATTTGATAATGTCACATTTATAGAACTGGCTTTTAATCAGACAAAATAAATGTCTACATTAAACAAATGTTGAGAACTGTATCTTATGTTATTGAATTCTTTCGTATTAAAATGTCCCTGAATCGTATGGTAGCCTGTGTATCTGGAAACAGATCAGATCAATGGTTTCCACTGAGATCAGACTGCAGTGTTTGTCCACCAGGGGGCAGCAGAACGACGTTTATATTATTACATATAAGTGTGTAATAATCTGTTACTACAGGAAGAAGCTGATACATGTGGTGGTGCAGAAGTTAAAATACACCCTCAGGTGCTACAGGAAGGAGACTCACCCTCCGCCGCTCATTGCACTGCGTGAGCATTACGACAATCGGAGATTTCTGCTGCAGGACCATCTTCCAGAAGTCGTTACGGGTCTCGGGCAGCGGACCCTGAGTGGCGATGTACTCCTTGGTGTGTTTGTAGCCCTTAAGATCAAACAGACAGCAGATTATATAATACATATATAATTATATACATCAGGTTAGCGTTGGTTTATAATGTTATGTTACTGATCATCTTCAGAGATCATTAGTGTTCTACAATAATTCATTTATTTGGAATATAAAGTTATTAAATAAGTGTGTCAGTATTAATATTAAGAATATAAAGCAGATGAGATCCAGTGTGTAAACAGTAAACAGTGTGTGTGTGTTCAGTGGATGCAGAGGATGAACTCACAGGGATGAAGTTGGCGTTGATGTAGTCTGAACCTTCATCGTTGTGCATCGAGATCAACTTCACCCGACTGAAGTCGTCTGGAGGGAAAATTCACACAGTTACAGGAAACTTTCACAAACTAAAACTTTCTTTAAGAGCGAAACTATTTAGTTGTTATAACGTTATTAATAATAAAATGTATTATTAATTAGATGAATTAATAATAATTCTGTTATAAGGAGGCTGCTGATTTGAATATTGGACAGACAACATTTCTTCGTGCAGGTCTTTAATATTTCTGAATATCCCATTCTCAGGAAACATAATGAAACCTTAGTTTAGTTTAGTGAGTTTCACCCATGATGCTTTGCTGTCAGTGACTCACAGGGGAGGATGTTGGTGTATCTGTTCTTCGGCCTGTTGATGGGCAGGTCAGCTGCATCATGGGAAAGATCCAGACCGACGCTCTTCAGCTCCTGAAAAACATCAACATCTGTCAGACATCGGCAGGACTCACAGGAACCTTTAATTCACTGAACCAGCATCTCAGGATCTGAACCAGTGTCCCGGGATCTGAACCAGCATCCTGGCATCTGAACCAGCTCTCCTGAGTCTGACTGATTGAACTGGGAATGCTTTTACCTCGAACTGCAGGGAGAACTTGTAGGCCGAGTCTTTGCTCATTTCCTTGAAGTAGGCGTCGAAGTCATCCAGCTGCACCGGACTGAAATATACAGACAGAGCCGTCAGGATGCAGCACACCACCAGCTCATAAATATATGTATTAATATTTATAGAACAGGTGAGCTGCTGTTTGATTACACAGGACGTACAATCTCTCTATAAAATGTAAGAAAGGACTCAATGGACGTCTGGCTGAAGGGTTCCAGCATATAAAGGCATTTGACCTTTGACCCTTCCCAGTGAGCAGAGTTATAGATTGTATATTGTGTTTCCTGTTTCGTCCCCACTGTAAGATAAACCTTAATCTGCTGATGTTCTCTGTTTCTGGCTGAAGGCTGTTATTAGTGCGATGGCAGCGCACAAACAAACAAATAAATAAACAAACAAACACAGAGTGATGAAGCCCACAGAGCCACATGTTGTTGTTTAGTCTTGTTACCTTGTTAGCTTCCGTTTCTTTAAAGCTGTCTTGCTCCTATAAAATACAAACATGTAAAGTTCCTCATGATGATAACTCATTACTAATTACTAATTACATTATACTATATTACACTATATTACACATTACATTATACTGCATTATACTGCATTACTTTAGATCCTACTGACTGTTCTCCAGAGCTGCAGACATCAGGGTTGGACCGATGTGGGTTTTTAAAGCCTTTATTGGTGTAAAATAATAAATGTTTATATTTTTAGAATACATTTATTGATTGAAACCCTAATTAAATACATTTAAATATGACAATTTAACTCAAACTAAAAATAAAACAATGATACGCGTGTAAAACACTAAAATGTATAGATGGCTATGGATGCCAATATTAATATTAAATCAAATAAATAAGAAATTGAAATGTCAGTTTCCATTTGTATTTGTATCTATTTTTAGATACTTTACAAATTCAAATGTCTAGATTTTAATTTGCACGTCTGCCAATTGGAAAATGAAAAAATCTATTTCACATTCACTTTTATTATTATAATTCTGTAACTATTATGTGTAGGCAAACGCTGTAACAATACAACTGAACAAATGGAAAGTGAGATTTCATAGACTTCAATAAAGGGCCAGTGGGGAACCCATCCATCGGTCGAACCCTAGAAATCAGACTCTAGAATAAACTGATCGTATCACATCAGAGAAACAACATCATGCTCACTGATTTAATGCATTGTCTCAAACAAACTGTTTTATGCAAACACCTCCATATGAGACATGCAGCTTTTTACATTTACAGTAATTTATCTTTTACACTTCATGCTTCTGTATTTGCATCCTGGAGTCAAACCTTTAAAGATTCATTCTCTCACTGTGTCACAACCTCTCAAATCCCAAAATGTCCTCTCAGCTCAGAGCTGAGGGCATATTTATAGATTTGGGAGGCTCCATAATGCCGTCAGGAAGTGAATCTTTCACCAGCAACATGCACAGTGATGTCTAACAGAACAAACAGCTACGCTAAAAGCAGCTCTACAAACTGAACTTCTACAGTAAACGAGAGGCATGCAAACAGCAAACATGGAGCAAAGCCGCAGTTAGCATCAACAGTTAGCATCATGCTACATCCAACATGTTAGTAGAAACACACTGAGTGTGACTTTGAGAGTTCAACCACAGACACAGCATTGCAAGACACATTTCAACATGTCAGAAAAATCATCTGCTGACTTCCTGTTTCCCCCCGTGAATCCAAAAAGCATTTTTTAATTCAAATAGAGTTAAAGTATGAGTCTCGTGATATTCTGTTTCCTTCTTGTCAACAAATCCAAAGTGCAGACTCAAACCAACAATGAATCTGCTAATAAATATTGTTTATATCTTTTAATCAGTGAGCCACACTGCAGTTTATTTATACACCGTCCTGCTGCCCCAAATAGTCACTTTAGGGAACTTCTACAAACATGATTTAATTTATGTAAATTAAGAACTACAAGGGCTCCAAAATGTATCCTTGTGGAACACCAGATTTAATGTTCAGAGAAGCTGAACAGGTAATACAACAAATTCATTTGAAAGATATTAAGGATGTATCTCCCCTAAATCTGGCATTCCACAAGGATTCATTTTAGGTCCCCTGATATAAACAAACTATATGTGGTTTTTGATTTAGTCCCGAGTAAAATGAATAGAGTCTCCGTAAATCAAATGGCAGTTATTAAGATTTCTGTGAGAAATAAATATAATAGTGTTGTCTGCAAATAAATATAACCACTATACAAACATTAATCTGATTCTGAATTTAAATTAAGAAGGGGCCCAAAAACCTAGTGGAACACCAGATTTAATGTTATGAGTGGCTGAATAGGTGATATAAACACATGAAAAAATTAACTCTTTAAATCTGGCGTTCCACAAGGATCAATTTTAGGGCCCTAATTATTTACTGACAATCTGATACTGAGCCTTGTGGAACACCAGATTTAATGTTCAGAGGACGAGTTACCTCAATGATGGGTTACAAACTGACCACAAAGAAACCGACAACTATGACTATTGCATTATCTGAACGACACAGCAGTATATTATGGTCAACCATGACTAAACTAAACTTAGACTAAAGAAAAACAACAGCTTCAGTCATTTGAGCAAATGCCACCAAACAACATTTATGTTCAGCACCTTGTAGCTGGTCCACCAGAAGCAAAGGACAGACTCAGGTGACACTGTTATAAAGTCTTAAAGTCCACAGAGGAAGAAGGTCAGGATAGATGGATGGCTCATCAAAACCTTGGACTTACGTGACCATGCTTCACTTCCCATCGTTGTTTTATTTTAACTGCAACCATCACCATTCCTGATCTTAACCAAGAAATTGTTTTAACCCTCGACCCATCCATGTTGATTCCCATATAAAAGAAAATGGAAGCAGATGCTCTTTATCTGAGGTGAGAAAGTTAACCAGACGTACATTTGACAGTCCTCATCCTTGAAAACCACCTCTGATAAAGAGCAGCTAACAGCCGCTTCCCAAAACCTGTGTATGGGAAGCAACCTGGAACAAATAGGGCCCATAATAGCACCTTGAGGTACACCGCGTCTGTACACGCATTGTTGATTTTGGTATTTTCATATGAATTCTTGAATATAATAGAAATATTTGGGACAAATTCAACATAATAACTTCCGTCTGATCCTCATTGAGCTAGAGAAAGACATCTAACAGTTAATTTCCACTTAAAGGCAACCAGACTACTAGTTCCTCTGGGGCTGACTGAAAGATATAATTACATATTTAAAGATATATTACGTACGTAATTACTTGAGGTACACCACATCCGTAAATGCAGTGTTTGTTTTGGTCTTTTCCTGGGATTTGTTTAAAAAAGTAAAAATATTTGGCCGAAATAAAGTCATCAAAGTCTTCTCCCGACATCCAACACTTCTTTTTTCCAATCAATATTTGAGGGCAAGGAGACAACTAGTATCTCTACTGTTGATAGAGATATGACTGAGTATCAGCTGCATGTAAACACAGAAAATAATGGGACCCAGAATTGAGCCTTGGGGTACACCACACCACTAAATTACATGTTGGTTTTTACCTTTTCATGGGATTTGTTGACAATAAGAAAAATATGGAATATCAGCAGACTTATCCTTCAGTTCTGTATCCAGAGATGATCTGGTGGCTCCGCACTGAGGTCACTTAGGTTGAAATGGAGAGTAAAACAATGTCTCTGATCAATACTGTGGGCTGTGGCTCTGCTAAGACATGCCCCTGAAGTGCAGTGTTTTTGGCCAGCAAGTGCTTACTTACCAAGGATTAATATAAAAAGCCAAAAGATAGTCAGTCCAAAGGCAGGATGGCAGTAGGGTAAGGAAGGCAAAGAGGCTTCTTCGCCTGAAGGGGGTTCAAATAAAACATCAAATAAAAACACACACAAGAAAAAATAAAGAAAAACAGACACCAGGGGGCGATAGGTTGGGGACAGAACATGGTGCTCCATTAGTAAAGAGGCACTGAGCGTCGAGAGCTTCACATTAGTGCTGAACACAGAGTTAATGCATCATGCAGCCCTTCAGAAAGTGTCCCGTTGTCTCTCTGGAGGACAACAGGAGTCTGTCTGCTGCTGGACGTCAATGGCCGCTCTGTCTCATTAAACAACCTCCAGCCTGAGTCTGTGACATCACTGCATCTTCCCGGCCCATCCCACAATGCAACACTCAGCCAGGACCCTCATCATGTAAAAACAGTCCACATTCTGTCACTCGGTGCTGACGTCAGACCATGTGACAGCCACCTTAATGAACCTGATGATCTCTTTAACATTTGTGTTCCTCGGCTCATGACCTCACTGATGCAGATACAGATTCTTTATTTAAAAAAGATCCAGACTATGGTTCTGAAATAGGAAGCTCCGGAGTGGAAACATTAAAACAACATCTTATTAAACCCCTGAAACCTCCTTTAAGTGCAGAGTGAAATGTGTCTGTTGTGTCCATTAATAATTTAAAAAATCAAATCTCTTTGATTTCTTTAATCTGATAGTTCCTGATTTAAACTGTAATTCTAAATTATGCTGGTGTTTAGACAAGATTGAACGTTTTGTCATATTGGCTTCTTTTGTTACAGTTTTGTAGAAAATAACGTTTATATTTCTCAAATATAGCAACTTTTATAAAAAATAGCCTGTTCTGTAAATAGTCTTCTTACTGTAATCACATTTCTCTGAAGCTCAGTTCTGTAAATTGTTTTCTAATAAATACACCAACTTATGATCAATTAATTCATTTCACTGATGACAAATGTTTGTCTTAAATTTACAACTTGTGGTTAGCCCTGCCTACTTCGGCTTAAGCTCTGCCCAGAGTGCGATATAGATACAGATAATGAATACTCTTCACACTATTTACATTTTTGAGTTGTGTAAATAATTAAATATCCTGATTTGGAAATTAAATTGTAATGTGTGTGAGCAAAAAAAAAGAAAGAAAAGTAAGTTCAGTTGCAGGGACAACTTGTTGGGAGAAGCTGTAACAAATTTTGGGATTAATGATTTAGGTTCTACAAATTTATGGAAATTGGGAGACAAGTGTGTCTTAAAGTTTTATACTTTTTGTATTGATACAGTTGTGTATCATCTGCATACAGATGATAAGCTATAACATGCCTTCTGTTTAAGTGTAAGCATGTAAATGGAGAAAAGAACAGGACCCAGAAGGGGGCCTTGAGGTACACCATGTTGGTTAATATACATTTATATACTATTTTATATTTATATTCCAATATTTATGTGAAGCTAAATAAATAATAAATAAAGAACCAAAACAGTTGGCCCACACAAGTCCATGTGTAGGACAAACAGTCCTTATTATACAGACAGTCTTTCTGCACATTCTGATATAAAACACATGGATATACCATATTATCATATATTAAGCCCATTTAAAACTGAAGATAGGTAAAAAATTAGAAAATGTCATTAGACCACAAAAGCTTTAATTCTATATTTTCCTCTGAGACTTTTCCGTTTTGGAGTTTGAGTCTATAGCTAGTCCAGCTCGGGAGACTCAAGACTATTAACCACCACTACTGATGTTTGGAAAAATAAAGTATGACTCATATTTTAGTTAACTAACATTTTAAATTGGGTGTGTAATGGACACACATACTTACAGTTTATGTCTACGACAATGTCAAATATCTGTTATTAATAGACTGTAATGTCAGAGCCATAGGGAGCCACTGGAGAGGTTGCAGGCCCTCTACTCAACATTAGGGTCATTTTTAGTTTTGAATTTTACACATTTATCTGCATCAGTGGTGACATCTCCACATCCACACAGCGAAGGTCTGCTAACATGCACAGTCAAAGCATAAACACAACTCCAGCACCACAGTAAGAAGACACTCTGATGGACATGTGCATTTAGTGATGGAGGTCGAATACAACAGCAGATGGAAGCCAAGGTTCTGCCTTAACTGACCGTCTTTCAGCTGTTATATTAATCATTAATCACTCAGTGTTTATAAAAAATAACTTGACACGTTACAGCCATTAACTCCGACTGTCAGTTGTCTTTTCTTGTTTTGTAGAATTTAACTTCAAAATAAACATTGAGTCCCTTTAATCTGAGATTAAGGGAAATCCTGATCTTTTATCATTAACAAACAACCTGTTTCAGCTGCTCCAAACAAAGCAGGCAGGGGGCTGAGCTTCATCATCATCAGCATCATCGCCTCACGCTGCTTAAAGCGCCACAGACTGGCTAAAAAATGTAGCTACATGTTCAAATCCCTAATCTGCCCCCTCAATCCCCCGCCGAGCCGCTAATCTGCCTCTGATTGGGTCTTTGCAGGGTGTTTGCAGCAACATCCGAGCTGAGGATGTGATCACTGAACCAGATCCCAGAACCTGCTAAACACCCCTCAGGTCTCAGGACAGTTCAGCTTCTGTTTAGATTAAACATTTCTCAGTGATCTGAAGGGAACAAATGGAGGAGGATCCTACCAGTTATAGGGAAGCTTCCCGTCTCGCTCAAACGAGGCAAAGTTAACGAATGTCTCTGCGCCGCATTCTCTGAAACAGAAAACAGCGAGAAACACGTCACATGGGTGGAAAATGTGGCGAGAACAGTTGAGAGCAGTTTGGGGAAGTCATAAATATTTGATGACCAATCAGGAAATAGAGGAAGTGAGATAAAGTGAGTGTGAAAATAACTGAGCCTCAACTGAGAGATTATAAGAAAAAAAGCTTCAGGCTGATGTTAAAGTCTAAATAAACACTGACGCACTCACATCGGGACTTTAGAGAAAAAGTACATTTGACCTAAAAAGTTAAAATTTTTATATTTCTGATGTAAAATTAAAGAATCATAATTTTGACTTTATAGCAAAAAGGTTTAATTTACAATTTCATCATTTTAATTTCACTGACAAAGTAAAAACTCCTGATCATAAATGTCTCATCATAAGTATCTCAGGGTTGTCTTAAAGCAAACTCACTATGCGTCTTTATGAAAACGGTTTTATTGAAGGGAACCACGAAGCAGCAGAAGTTTATTTTAGAAGCAGCAGGATTAAAGCTGACAGGAATAAATCCAGCATTATGGGCTGTAATCTGCAGCGGTTGTCACAGTGATATAATTCACACGCAGTGAGGAAGTTGTTTGTGTTTGAGACCGATTCTAAGAATAAAACTTCAATTCTGACTGAAACCAGATCACTTCTGCAAAACCTTCACGACCGGCCTGAAAACATCTGATCCACTGCTGACCAGACCAATTCCACCGCAATCAATCATTGATCATCATCACCGATCAATATCAGTATTACTATTATTATTACTGTTATTGTCATTGTTGTTACTAAAGGTTGGTTAGAGGAACTAAAATCATCCTTTCATTGTTTTATTTAGTCGGGTACAAATTTATTTGTACTTGGTTCAGGTCTAGGGTTCAGTACCTGATCCAGGTCTAGGGTTCAGTACCTGGTCATCTGCAGGTGTTTCTTGCGGAGGACCAGCAGGAACAGGACCAGCAGGCTGATGAGGAGGATGCTGAGGACGGCCAGAGCAGAGATCGCTGCGACACTCGGGTTCATCTCTTTAGCTGCATACAGGTTCATTAATAATCCATTAATAACTCATTAATAACGCATTAATATAGACAGAAGGCTTTTAATGTGAAACATCTACAGGAAATGTTTATTTTAACAACTGAAAAAACAGCAAACAAACTTCCTTCATTTATTCACATTAAAACCCCATGAATAACTTATTAATTACCCATGAATAACTCATTAATAATATTGATAACATTTATAACGCATTTATAATGCATTTATAATGCATTTATAACTATTTATAAATCATTAATAACATTAATAACCCATTTATAACCATTTATAACATTAATAACTCATTTATAACTCATTTATAATGCAATAATAACTAATTAATAACTCAATAATAACGCATTAATAATGCATTAATAACTAATTTATAACCCATTTATTACTCAATAATAGGAGGTTCAAATTAAAGGCAACAGTTTTTATACCTTAATCTAACAACCCAATAAATATATTAATAATATTAATATTTCCATTAATAAAACATAAACACAATTCTACCTTCATTAATAGATTGTCAGAATATTGACATTACGGTTTAATTGTCTCCATTGTGTGTGTTTGTGTGGCGGACCGTGCCACCTACCGACGGTGCTGATGGTGATGTGGGCGGGTTTGCTTGGCGTGCTGTAGCTGAAGCTGGTGATGGTGCAGTTGTAGGCGGACGAGGGCATCAAACCAGAGACCGTCACCACGTGAGAACTCGCCGTCTGAGGCTCGCGGGCCTGAAAGACACAACGAAGATCCAGAGAGGAAGGGGAGCTGGTTTAATCCAGAGATGGTTCCCAACCTGAGGGTCGGGACCCCCACTAGAGGCCGCCACACACTCACAGGGTGGTCCTAAGGGATTCTTGATTTTAAGGTTTGAAAAAAAACACACAGTAGGTTGATATCTCTGATACCCCACTGAACCCCACTGAACCCCACTGAATCCTACAGGACCCTACAGAACCATACAATGATCCTACAGAACCCCACTGAACCCCACTGAACCCCACTGAACCCCACAGAACCCCACAGGATCCTACAGGACCCTACAGAACCATACAATGATCCTACAGAACCCCACAGAACCCCACAGGATCCTACAGGATCCTACAAGACCCTAGAGAACCCCACAGGACCCTACAGGACGGATTGAGAACCACAGATCAGAGGACTTTTTGTTCAGATTTAAATGAACTGATAATACTACTACTACTACTACTACTAATAATAATAATAATCATAATTATAATAATAAATATAATAATACTGGAGATTGAATCTTTAACTTTTATTTACTGTAACTTTTTCTGAACAAGCTGTTTCTGTCCGGAAGCAACCAGATGAAATAAAGTAATAATGGTTCTTTTACCTTGAGCTCCTTGCTGGGTTTGTTGGGTTTGCAGAGGACCTGGTAGTAGTCAACCACTCCCTCCTCGGTCCACAGCAGAGTGACGGACGAGTGCGTGGCGTTGATGGCGAACAGGGACCTCGGAGGGGCCGGCTCTGCAGCCAACAGACGCAAACAAAACCTTCAATCTGACCGAATGTGACAGCAAGTGATGTGAACCAAGTCGGAGTGGAGCCGAGAGCCAGTGCAGCGTCTGACAGCGAGGCTACAAACTCTCACAGCTTAAAGAGGAAGTCCCAAAACTCAAGTTTCATTTTCACTTTCAGGGTGGAAACGCACTCAGATTATTATTAATATTAATGCTCATTATTATTAATTTTAATGCTCATTATTATTTGCACACAGTACAAACCTTATCTGGATATATGGAGGACAAAAGCTGCCAAACTGACTTCAATAAATAAATTACTACATTATAATATAAAGAAATAAACCAGTGTCAATAATCATATAAATTTGCTGGTTTATTTTAAGATAAATAAATATGCACAAAAAATAGAAAAAAAAATAATTGTGTGTTACTGTGTGTGTGTGTTACTGTCTGTGTTACTGTGTGTGTGTGTTACTGTATGTGTGTATTACTGTGTGTATATGTGTGTGTGCACTGACCCAGTTTGATGATGTTTGGCGTGGAGGTGTTGCGGCTGCGTTCAGTGCAGGCCGTCACTGTCAGGTTGTAGATGTCTCCTGGAGGCAGAGGTAGGCTCGCTCGCATCACGTTACGGGTCACCTGATTTATTGTTTATAGATGAAACAAAAAAAAACATGTTATAAATACAATCATTATTTATTATTAGTTATTAGTGTTCATTCTGTATGCAGGGTTACAGGTTTTATCTGCTACAAAGTGAAGCTGTTGTGTTCCTGAGAGCGTTGGTTCCATCAGTCCAATTAAACCTCAAACAGAACCTCCAACCCTCAGACTGATGATTATGTGAGCAGGTCTGAGTCTGCCGGGACAATAACTGGCCTCATGGAGCAGAAGACGAGCTGGACTCGCTGCAGCAGAGACAGTGGGTACTGCTACTAATTGGATCGTCGAATGGACCCAGAGGAGATAATCAATAGCAACTCGGACCCCGAAATAACAAGCTGCTGCTGCAGAATGTGAGCAGCTAACGGTCGCTAACACAGCGCAAACCTGAACCGAACAACAGTTCACCGAGAAACTGCAGTCATTATCGGTCTGCTAGGAACATGTCTGTGTGTCTGCTGAACAACCAACAGTTAGCAACAAGTCCATCAGGAATCACCTCGGTAACGCTACATTAGCAGTTAGCTAACAGCATAATAATAAAGTTGTGTTGCTGTACAGTGTTAATAAAGCTGTGTGTTTGTACAGTGTTAATAAAGCTGTGTGTTTGTACAGTGTTAATAAAGCTGTGTGTTTGTACAGTGATAATAAAGTTGTGTTGCTGTACAGTGTTAATAAAG
>JAGRRF010012894.1:20406432-20420083 GCA_019097615.1 Morone chrysops | reverse complement strand
CCCGGACTGGAGCCTCTATAAATACCTGGAGGTGTCACCACGGAGCTCCGGGTCCGGGTCTGACCCCGCCCCGCCGCCCCGCCGCCGCCCAATGAGCTGCGGCCCCCCTATCGGTGCGGGACTGGAGGATGCCGGTCTGGGGGTGTATATGGTCATGGCAGGGGCATTCCTGGGAGTCCAGCTAAGTGACGCAGACCTTTTTAAACCTCTGATCCGCTTCAGTCCAGACCCGCTCCGGACCGCCGTCTGCGCGTCTTTACGCGGACTCACAGAGTCTGTCCGCAGGAAGAACCGGATCCTTTCTGCCCCCTTTCTCTCTTCTAGAGCTGCTTTCCTTCAGACCTGATCCACGGGAGCCCATGACCCCACCCGGACTGGACTAACAGAGTCTGGATCAGCCCTCGGACCGGAGCGCAGGGTTTGGCACTGCCCCTCTTCTTCCTCCTCTTCCTCTCTTTATTCCGCCCGCTCCGCTCCGCGCCATAAAAGGGGGGCCGGCACCATGATGAGCAACTACTTGGAGCCACAGCAGGTCTACCAGAGTCCCGCGGACCCCTGCGAGGACGAGGACGAGGAGATGCCGGCCACCGAGAAGGACCTGGCCGAGGACGCGCCCTGGAAGAAGATCCAGCAGAACACCTTCACCAGGTGGTGCAACGAGCACCTCAAGTGCGTCAACAAGCGGATCCACGACCTGCAGCGGGACCTGAGCGACGGCCTGAAGCTGATCTGGCTCCTGGAGGTCCTGAGCCAGAAGAAGATGTACCGGAAGTACCACTCCAGACCCAACTTCCGACAGATGAAGCTCGAGAACGTCTCTGTGGCCCTGGAGTTCCTGGAGAGGGAGCACATCAGACTGGTGTCTATCGGTGAGTCCCTGAGAGTGAGACAGGCAGTGAGACAGACAGACAGACTGACAGACATCTACCAATAGATCAAAAAATGATCGATAAGGAAGGTTTCCTCATTAAATGAATTCATGGACTTTGTTGTGAATCTTTCGACCAGCAACTATTATATAAATATTATAAACTCATTAAAACATCCTAAAACCTTTAAAATATGATATTTATACATATATATCTCTCTTCATATAAACACTATTTTATTTCAGTTGGTTCAAAATAACAACAAAAGTCAAAGTTCATTAAATATTTGATCGTTGATGTGGAACCAAAGTTTGACATTAAAGAGCGAGTCTGAAATATAATAAATATAATAGATATAATATAATAGATATAATATAATAAATATAATATAATAGATATAATATCATAAATATAATATAATAAATATCTCAGGTGTGTTTGGAGCTGCAGGTGAGCCTCATACAGGGTCACTGCGGGGTCACTGCAGGGTCACTGAACTGTACAGGAGAAAAACAATATGAGAGCCATTTATAAATATGGAAACAGAAAACAAACACTTTGTTTTGATTTTTGTTTGTTGTTCTCTGTTGGTTGTTTTTTGTTTGTTCTCTGTTTGTTTATAAACGAGTGGATTTTGGTCTCATTTGAAAAAGTTCACTGATCAGGATCCGACCTTCGAACTGAAAACCACTCACATTATGTTCATATAAACCTGTTCGGGTCCGTAGACGTTCAGCAGATCTGGAAGTTTTCCCTCCACATTCCGAACACACATCAACTCCTTTC
This sequence comes from Morone chrysops, assembly GCA_019097615.1. NCBI lineage: Eukaryota > Metazoa > Chordata > Actinopteri > Moronidae > Morone > Morone chrysops. Next base: position 20,418,428 of record JAGRRF010012894.1, on the reverse strand, counting down.
AGACCGGGTCCAGGTTCATGTCATAGACCAGTTAGACCCAGAATGGGTTTATATTAGAGTCAGTACTTCGACCTTTGCCCTTTGGAGCTCTTTAATGGTCATCTCGTTGTTTCCTTTGATTTACTGACTGTTAGCTTGCTGTTAGCTTTAACCATCTTTAAAAACAGTCGATGCAGATTAACTAATTAATTAATTAATTAACAATCAGAGCAGGTTAGTTATGGTTGGTTAGTTAACAACTAGCTACATAATGACTGAGGTGGAGTAGATAACTAGTTAGCTGGTGTTGCTAACTTCAGATGTGACTATATGTGTTTTCTACATACATTAGCCTAGCATAGCATTTCTAAATACAGGAAAGGAGGAAGTTGACGTAGGTTTTATGCTTTATATATTTTATGATATTAGTGATATTTTTATAATCAGTTAATAGTTTATTTTATTTATAACAGATTCAGTCGACTGAATGTGAGACCCTGGTTTACTTCCTGTCTATCAACTATTGATCAACTGATTAATAGTCAGCATTAATTCACTGTGAGTCCTGCTGGACGTCTGATGGTCTGAGGTGGACTCTGAGATCCACTTTGTGTTTCTATGAAAGAGGACTGAAGTGGATCTGAGCTGGTGGTTTCCTCTCTGTCGGGTCTATTTTCAGCAGCTGTTGGTGGAGGGAGAGCAGAGCTCAGCTGTCCCGCCATCAATCACCTCGTACTCATACACCCCCACCCCCCTACGAGACACCGTCCCCCCTCCAGGCCTCACAGGCCCCCGATCCTCCTGCTGCTGTAGGTCCACAACGTGTGAAGAAACCAGATCTGTAGTTTCAGATCAGTGACACGAACTGAGATATCTGAGGCTAATATCAATATTAGAGATTAACGCTGATCGATCGATTTACTGATCAGTCAGTCAGATAAATATCACAACAGTCGAGTTTCCGTCCACATGGAGCTCAGTCAGCCTAAAGGTTCGGGAGTGCACCAGCAGGATGAAGAACCAGTGTTTGCCTCCTCACTCAGGTGACCTTTAGCCCTGCCCCCCTTACTGCTGCCCAGTGGCAGCCGATCAGACTGTGGTGCTGGGCAGCTTCCAGGTGTGAAAGAGAGACTTCCTCTCCGTGAACCCTCCTTGAATCAACGAAGGGTTATATAATCCGCTGTTATCCATCTAGTTAGCTTGTTAGCTAGCATTTTACTACAGAGGAAAACAGGAGCTAACTAGCTAACGAACTAACTACAACTAACTAATCTACAGTAATTGTTTTTGACGATACCCTTTTTGCTAATATTAGCTAACTTAAGATGTGATTGTATATATGTGCTTTGTTGTGTGAAATGTGGTTGTCTTTTCAGCATAGATTAGCCTAGCATTGCATATCTAAGTACAGGAAAGGAGGAAGTTGCTCAACTGTGATTGGAGCACAGGACAAAGGGGGGGTTGAAGGGTTAATGGTTTGCATACTGCATGCAACGCACGTTGTAAGAGGCAGCTAGAAGGAAAAAGTATGTGAATGTAGCACAAAGGTAGCAGCAGCTAAGGCTCATGGGTATTGTAGTATTTAGAGAAAACACCCGATTAGTCAAAAACAATGTAAAATAATGCAGTTTTGAGGTCAAAGGTCACAGCTCAGATGAAGTCCACAGCCTTTGTCTTTGAGTTTCTGTTGGATTCTTTGTTCCTTTGGTTTTTTTTGGAAATAAAAACTTTGTCTGTTTCTGAAGATAAAATAATCAGTAATGTTCCTTCTATAAAACAAACATTAGTACCTGCTCTCTCTCTCTCTCTGCTCTCTGTCAGTGTCTCTCTCTCAGTCTGTAATGGTTTCCATGTGTTGTAGCAGTCAGCACACAGGAATGTGCCCCCCCCCCATACACAGCAGTGTTATTAACCCTTTCATTCATCAGCCTCTCAAACTCTATCATCAGCATTTTTTAAAGAAGAACATTGTTACTGACTGTTTGAAACGGAGGGTTTATTTGATTTAAATAGTTTTAATTTATCATTTATGACGGATGATATTCAGGATGTCTGCTGGGTCCTTTCATCTGAAGTTTAGGCTTTAAAGTGTCTTAGATTATGACAGCTCTTGGAAATGGATTGGATTAATGAAGTTACATTTTTCAGTCTCGCTTTTAAATGTTTTGGGAAAAAATGAGTATTGATTGTACTGTAAAAACTACAAAGTCAAACCAAGATGGAAACAATACTGATTTTCCTTCATACTTTTATTGTCAATAGGGATGTAAAACAGGCCTTAGATTGCATTCATAATAGTCTTAAATTCAACCTGCTGAATGTCTGTGTATATAAACCATAGACAGTATAACTAAAACTGTCCCTTAATTATACATTAATCCTTTATTGAATTTAAAGGGGTGAGTTATATAAAGAGAAACATTTTAATATGAGGCAACTTCCAGTGTCTGTTTAACCTGCTGGCTTCTTATTAATTAAATAAAACAATTGTTAATGTTTTATCAGACTTGTTTTGACCTGTTGGTAGGAAAATTCACCTTAATTATACTTTTTATTTTCAACAATATTATCTTTCCTTCCTGCTGGTAATTACCTGAGTATGAGCTGTAGTTGGCTAACATGTCGTTAATACTGTAAAACTAAAGGAGCTGTAATACAGTAGTGGTGTAGCCACTGGTACAAATCAAATCGGTCTAATTGCTCCGGATTTATTACTTAATTAATCAGTCTATAAAATGAATTGTTTTGTCCGACTGACAGTGACAAATACATTTATTTTACTGTCATTAAACCCTTAGAAACTAACAAATATTCACAGTTTAGAAGCTTTCTATCTGTGATAGAAAATGTAGTTTGTGATTTGGGGTTTTAACTGTTAATCATCTGGTTCCAGCTCTTTTCAGACTGTACGTGTGTCCCATAATGTCCTACAGAGTTCAGGTCCAACAACAGGACTTTTAAAAACCACTAAAAACACCATTAGAACTGAAACCCTGGAGAGTGCCAGGATCCTTCAGTCGTCTCTGGTTTCAGTTTTAATGATGTGAGGCTGTTTTTAACTGAGACCAATTAGTCGGTTTCTCTGTCTGAAGATCAGCAGGAGCGGATCCAGATCAGCGTCCCTCCTCCTCCTCCTAGCCCAGACAGATGATGAGCTCATGTTTCCTGCAGCAGAAAGCATGTGGCTCTGAGGAAGTCTTCTGTTTGTTCTGATTAGACACAACGATCCATCGGGAAGCAACAAAAAATAATCAACATGTTGGCTCGAATACTGAAGAGTGGTCAGTGTCAAAGTCAGGTGACGGGGTATAAAGAGCTGAAGCTGAGGGCAGTTTTTGAAGAGTGAGAACGTATTTCACCTTGTAGAGAGTTTAAAATAAATGTTCATTCCACATCTTCTTTTAGATCCTGCAGACGTTCACTCGTTGTCTTCATAAAGAACTGTATCATCTGCGTACGTGTTGATTAACACTCTTCTGTCATTAGGTAATTCTTGGCTGTACATACCGAGATGTACCAGAAGCCTCAGACTGAGTCAGTCTCTGTGGAGAGTCAGGAACTGTGTGTGGCAACAGGGTAGAGGTCAGAGGTCAGAGGTCAGGTTCATGGTGGCTCCAACAGGAGATGAAGTTTTAACATGGCGACAGTCGTCTGAATGAAAAAACAGTACGGGTATGATGGGATGTGGTTGTTCCCGAGGCTTATAGGTCACTGACTGAAAATTACCTGACAATACTTTTGATTATCAGTTTATTGTTGATCAGATTATTATTTATAAAGCAAAAGCTCCTGTTTTTTATCTCAGTAAACCGAATATATTTGGGTTTTAAACTGTTTGTTGGACAAAACAAGTATTCAGTAAAAGCACAATGTAAAAATAATCTAAAGGGAAAAACGCTAGCTAACTAGCTAATCTACATTAAAGGTTATTCAAGATGGTTTGAAGGTAAAAGACACATATTGTCACATCAAACAGTAGTTACCTAGCTAGTTAATTTACATTAATCATTAGTTAATGATATTTTATCTTATAATATTGATTTAACATTAATTCATTTTATTATTGAAGCTCAGTTTTCAACCTGTTTCTTTATTTTATTGGCAGTAATGTGCTTCCATATAATTCTGAGAACAGATCTGATTAGAAACGTTAAAGTATCCAGTAAGTCTGCTGTGTGTTTGCAGTGCACAGTTTATCTAATATTTACGGTAAATAATGAAACAGCTGTTTTGAATAATTATGGGACAGATGTTACAGAAATACTTTCACATGAGTTTCATATCCAACTGGGGGGTTATTTCCAGAATAATGTATGTCCATTAAAAAGTAAAAACAAAGCCAACTGATGAAGTAAAATAAACCCAATCAACCTTTTCCAATAACTTGTTGATTGAATCAACAACACAGCCGATCAATCAGTTTGATTACAATGATTAGAACTTAAGCATCAAAGTAAATCACCAGAACGTCCCTGATAATGCAATATTAATTATTCATGCACATTGTTGATTTATTAATGGTTTTATTAATATACTGTAGGATATATTATGTATTATCTAAAGTGAAATAACAGTAACGTTGGGGCTGTCGGCCTGTTGAGGATCTGCAGCTGTTGGTTGAAATGCTTCAGACCAACTGTGACGACAGCTGACACACACACACTCACACACACACGGACACACTTTCTCGACCATCCTCCTCCCTTTGACTCCCACACACAGACAGCATTCATACCCCACCACCACCACCCGCCCATCGTCATGTGGTCTGTCACAGCCGGGGGGGCAGTAAGAAGACTGACCCTCTGTTGTTCATCAGGCAGCAGTGTGACAGTCAGCAGGCGGCTCTATGTCAGAACGCCATTTGAAAAAATGATGATTTTAGTCTGTACAGTCTTTTAGTCCGTCTGGAGGAGGAGCTAACCTCATGATGTCACAGTGATGTCACAGTGCTTGTGGATAGTGGACATATATACCAGGCAGGGAGCTTCTGATTAAAGTGGCTATCCAGGTGGATTATGGGCAATGTAAGAGCAAGTGGTTTTGGAGGTTTTGGAGCAGTAGACAAACTGGCATTTATTCTGCATTTATATATACATATAAAATGTAATTATATATAATCAATTTTATTAGTTCAATGTAAACTACATCAACAGTGAATGGAAAGAAAACGACCTGCTCATTTAAAAAGGAAACACGCCCATATTTGAGCCTAAAGACACAGAAAGGGTTAATGATGACGTACAGTGTGTGTGTGTGTGTGTGTGTGTGTGTGTGTGTGTGCGCGCACTCTCTCGAGGATCTCCAGCTGTTGGCTAAATTCACTCTTAAGGTTTTTATAGATCACAGGTGTGTGTGTGTATCTTTAAATAGGTTGAACTCTCAAACAAACACACACATTTACACAGCTGCTGTCCACCTGCTGTGTGTGTGTGTGTGTGAATGTGTGTGTGTGTGTGTGTGTTTTTATTCAGTTTTAGTCCCAACAAACCAAAGTGAACACAATCTCAGAGGCTGACAGTGAATCCAGGACGAGGAATTAGCGGTTAGCTCCAGCTAGCTGTCCACCAGGAAACGCAGCAGCGTGTTTTTTTGTTTTTGTTGTTTAATATCGATAGCGATAATACAGCAGAGGAATATTTCAGGTACTGAATCTGTAAACTGTCCACTTCCACGTCGATATTGTCACCACAGCATACGGGAGCGCGAGGAGGAAGAGACGAGCTAAGACTCAAGAACTCATTTCAAGAACCAAAAGAGTTTTCTCTTCTAACCCTAACCCTAAAAGAGAAATGAGTGAAGGTGTGTTTCCCCACAGACTGAGACAGTGGAGGTCTCTCTCATATAAAACACATCGATTTATCAGGTTATTTATGTGTGAAAATGAAGAAGGGTTCAAACCTCCAGGACCTCTCCAGTGTTATTCTGCTTTATTAATTCTTTCCCTCCATCGTCATCACTCCTTTCCTCTCCCCACTCTCCCACAGCCTCCATCACTTCCTCTCTTTCTAAATGTCACATTACACAGTTTATCCGTCCCCTCCGGCCCCTCCGGCCCCTCTGGCCCGCTCTCGCTCTATCAGGACTCCATTGTTTCCCCGACCTTTAGGGTGTTTGTTTGGTAACCGTTGGCAACCGGCGAGTGTTGCCGCTCGCTGCTGTCGGACGCTAACGGACAGGACGGGCTGTGTTCAGGACAGACGTGTTGTTGTCCATCCTGGCTGCAGAGAAGAAGAGAGAAGAGAAGAAGTCACATAACATAGTTTTTATATCTATTTATATTAGAATCAGCTGACAATTCTTCCTTTGACTCAAACTATGTTATTACATTTAGTCAAATTAAATTTAGTCTTGTTACAATAATAGGTTGCCATGTGTGAGATTGTGAAGCTTTTTCCGGATTAATTTCAGCCTGAATCAGTGTGTGTGTGTGTGTGTGTGTGTGTGTGTGTGTGTGTGTGTGTGTGTTTACAGTGTGTCTGTACAGTGTGTGTGAATCAGTGTGTGTGTACAGTGTGTGTGTGTGTGTACAGTGTGTGTGTACAGTGTGTGTTTACAGTGTGTACAGTGTGTGTCTACAGTGTGTGTACAGTGTGTGTACAGTGTGTGTTTACAGTGTGTGTGTACATTGTGTGTTTACAGTGTGTGTAATACACATCTGAGCTCAGAAAGAAAATTTCATGATTGAGTGACAACGGAGAACACAGGAAGCTCAGTGTCCAGAGATTAGTTGGAGAGGAAATGTGGTGTTGGAGCGTCTTTGTAATCTTTCCCCAGGAAACAGGAGCTGATGACTGTTTGTTCCTCTCTCTCGTGTTTTCTGTTCAGATTTGTGTTTTTGTTCTTCAGATGTGATGTTTCCATCCAGCAGGCGAACTGAGCTAGAGTTTGATTTCAGTTGTGAGCGTCATCCTGGGCGTCGACCAACAGTGACAAACACTGAACGCTGTAAAATAACTAACAATCATATTTAGAATAACGTTACTATCTGCAATGTTCCTATATTTTTTTTGGACCGTTAGCTCCATGCTACTAACTAGCTCACTGTTTACAAATCAGCCATCAGCCAACACCACGAAGCGACCGACACCAGACCCACACCGTACAGCAACCAACACCAGACCCACACCGTACAGCGACTGACACCAGACCCACACCGTACAGCGACCAACACTCAGTGATTTACGACTGTGTGACTGTGATTGGACGATCCATTAGAAACTGTAACGGTGTGCATTTAACACTCCTCGCAGTAGAACACGATGACCTCATATAGTTCCTACAGAGCAGGGCTGAGTCGCTGTTAGCGACGTTTAAATAAAGTTTCTGTTTCTATGAAACTAAAAAAATACATTACACTGAAGATCAGACAGGCTGTGTGTTATTGTGTGTTATTGTGAGTTATTGTGTGTTATTGTGTGTCCATGTGTTTCCTATTTAAACTGACCTCATTCCTCAGACCGGGAGTAGAATGACATCATCCTGCAGCAGATCGACTCTCTGCTGTCGATGGATGAAACTTTCAAATTAAAAGCAGTCTCCTGACAGCTGGAAGACAAACAATGCGAAGTCGTGAATTTTTATTTTGGCGGGCAGATCTAATGTTAGTGAACAGAACAGGAAACTGGGTCACATGAGACGATTGCAGAACGCTAGAAAACAAATGTGTGGATGCTCAGTGGAGAATAGAGCATAGACAGAGTTTATGGTTGATTATTAATTAAAGTGCTGATCATCATAAGAACTGCACATGATTAAAACTGTCAGTGGGTCATTGAGAGGAAATCACTGAAATATAATATAATATATATTATGTCTGAAACAACAACTATTGGATGGAAATGAAACTTGGTTCAAACGTTCATGTTTCCCAGAAAGCTGAAAGCCCACCAGACACAGTGATTGACAGCATTATGGAAAGGATCCTTACAGAGATAGACCTTTAGTTTAACAGCTGTAATATCACTATCACTCCTGATATTGAAACAAACACGTACTTATTGTCCCACAGACTCTAAAGCCATCGTGGATGGGAACCTGAAGCTGATCCTGGGTCTGATCTGGACCCTGATTCTGCACTACTCCATCTCCATGCCCATGTGGGAGGACGAGGATGACGAAGACGCTAAGAAACTGACCCCCAAACAGCGTCTGCTGGGCTGGATCCAGAACAAGGTGCCCCAGCTCCCCATCACCAACTTCCACCGAGACTGGAGGGACGGCAAGGCACTGGGAGCACTGGTGGACAACTGCGCCCCAGGTAGGTTCACAGCGAAGACCTGGATAGATAATGGAGTCCTCCTCAGCTGAGGACATTTGTCTTTCCTGATACGAATACACAGGATGTATTTTGTATTTTGGGGTGAATTGTCCCTTTAAGGTGTAAAACTGAACCTGGTCCTCACAGAGACAGAAGACCAGCTGTCCTCCTCAGTGTATCAGTTAAATCCTCTTAGCGGTTTTATGACGGACGGCATGTGTCACTGTTAACAGGAAACACTTCACTGCTCCACTGTTTCCTCTGAACAGGTAAAACCTTCAATCTGTACGTTCTCAGGGTTTGGACTGATTATTGGTGATTGATCACCAAACACAGAGGTGATCAGCTCTTATTATCAGCTCTTATTATTCAGTCTTTGGAGGACAGCAGGGTGTGTCTGATATTTCAGATTAAATGCTTATTAACTAAGAAACAGCCTTATTGTCCACAGAGAGCGCCATAATCAACACAGAATGTTTTATATTGTGATTCGTTGTCTGTGTTCAGGAAATGTGCACTGTTTGAAACATATTGATCCACATTCTCATATTAGCTTGTTGATTAGCTAACTTTTTAGTCGTTTGCTGCCAAAACTCAAACTTCTTCAGATGTACTGACGAGCGCTGTCTCTCCTTGCTGCCTTCAGGTCTGTGTCCAGACTGGGAAACATGGGATCCCAGTCAGCCAGTGGAGAACGCCAGAGAGGCCATGCAGCAGGCTGATGACTGGCTGGGAGTACCACAGGTAACATTTACCTGCTTTATCTGGATTTATCCAACCACAGCCGCAAGAACGTTAACCAATTACAGAAAACATCAGGACTGTTAGACCTTAGTCCTATTATTAAAACTTATTTAACTGGTTCATCAGGGTCAGTTTAAAGGGAAAATCTATAATATAGGAAATTGTTTGCAGAGCTGTAGACAGGATTTTATAAATACTGAATCTGTTAACTGTAATATAACTATATAACTATACTGTTATTTAACCGTTAATTATAGTCTTTCCCAACAGGGCAGCTTTTATTTCTGTATTTATTAGCTTAAATTGTATTTTTCTCTGTGTATGTTTATTTCTCATCCATTCAAACTTATGTTTTTGCTTCCCTTTTGTGCCTTTAAACCGTCGTTAATTAATTGTTTAAAATTAATTTTAGTCGGAATTTGGAATATTATACATAACATCCACCAATTGTTCAGGCTGTTAAAACTCAAACTCCAGATGAACTGTTCTTTCTGATTTGTGAGGAGGAGAAATAGGAATTTGATGTTAGTATTTGTGTGTAATCAGTGTTTCAGCAGCAGTAGTTGTGGCGGGGTCCGACAGCCAGCATCAGGAACTTTCCTCTCACATGTGCTGAATGCCGATGTGGTCTATTTGCAGCCAGCAGTTTAAATTAGCAGCAGGAGACAAACGATTGTTACCTCGTTAGTTAAAGTCAGAGTTTCCAGCTCTGTTTAACGAGAGCAGCAGAGACTCTCATTAAACTTTCTTTCATTTTTGAGAGATTTGTTCTGTTATTGTTCTGGATTATTACTGGAAACTGTTAACCTCCTCCTTTCTATCTGACATCTGATAACCAATCAGAAGCTAGGAAGACAATTGACCCTCCCTAAACCCCGCCCCCTTTTGCTCTGTGCTCCAATCACAGTTGAGCAAGCTTCAATCAACTTCCTCCATTCCTGTACTTAGATATGCTATATGCTAAGCTAATATATGTTGAAAAGAAAACCACATTTTGGTTAAAATATAAAAGAGACATGTTAGCAACACGTTAGCTAACTACTCTGCATCAATCATTAGCTAGCTAGCGAGCTAATTAGCATTTTGGACCACAGCACTAGCTAAGTAATCTACATCAGCCATTAACTAGCTGGTTACATCTGATAACTAATGTTAGCAAAAGGCTAACTAACGATTGAAGTAGATTAGGTAGTGAGTTAGCTTATGTTTTCCTCCAAAACGCTAACTAGCCAGCCAATAATATTTTAGTTATGTAGTTAGCTTGTCTTTTGCTAATATTAGCTAACTTAAAATGTGACTGTCTGTAATTTCTTGTTTTTTTATTAACATTTTTTTAAATGTCTTTTTTTACATTGTTTTTTTAAATCTTTCTTAATGTTTTACACTTTGAACAGCTTTGATGCTGAGTCGTGCTGTTAAATAAACAGTCCTCGCTGTCCTAAAAATCAAATAGAAGAATTTAAAATGAGTATCAGGACGTTGTTGGGTTTAAAAATGTCTTCCAGCTCTGCTAATGAACAACAGGATCCATTAAAGGAGCAGCTGTTTAACATCTAACAGACTTTCATGTGTTCACCAGCGGCTGCTCATTCCTCCATTATTTTATCTTGTTAGTCTCATAAAGAGATTAAGTTAGATTTCCTCTCTTTAGTCGGCCTCCAGTTTCTTTCCATTAATGATTTTGGATTCAGTACAATCAGATCTGACACCAGCAAAACATTTTGACATTGTTCATATAAATGTTGTGTGCCTCCATTTAATGAGCCTCTGTGATGTGATTTTGGCTCAAAGTCTTGTCCGTGTTTCAGGATAAACTGCAGCTGTAAATGTTTGTTGTGTGTTCATCCCCTCGTTGTTTTGGTTGTTCAGGTGATCGCTCCTGAGGAGATCGTAGATCCTAACGTGGACGAGCACTCTGTGATGACCTACCTGTCTCAGTTTCCCAAATCTAAACTGAAGCCCGGCGCCCCCTTGAGGGCAAAGACGCTGCACCCAAAGAGGGCCAAAGCCTACGGACCAGGTGAGGAAAACACGCCCAAAAATGCACCAAACTCCTAGGCTAGGCTAATTTATGTTAAAAAGACAACCACATTTTGACGATGGTTAAAAGATAAAAGAGACATATATATATTCACATCTTACGTTAGTAATGTTAGCAAAACACCAGCTATCTATTTAGTAAATTTACATTAAATGTTAGCTATTGTTTTACCAACATTATCTAACTAGATCTCACATCTACATTAATCAATTTTAAAGATGGTTAAAAGATAAAAGACACATGTTAGCAAATGTTAGAAAAACACTACATCAGTAATTATTTAGCTAGTTAGCTAACGTTTTGATAACATTAGCTATCAGATGTAACTAACTAGCTAACAATTAACCAAAATGCTGACACGCTAACTAGGCAGCTAGTGTTTTGTTAACATTAGCTAATTTAAGATGTGACTATATATATCTTTAAAATGTGGTTGTCTTTCAAACATAGATTAGACTAGCATAGCATATCTAAGTACAGGAAAAGAGGAAGTGGAGTGAGGCTCAGCTTTTATTGGAGCACAGAGCAAAAAGGGGGCGGATTTGAACTGAACTTCCTCTCATGTGTCTCTCAGGTATTGAGCCTCGGGGTAACGTGGTGTTGAAACCAGCAGAGTTTCTGGTGGAGACGGTGGAGGCCGGACTGGGTGAGGTTCTGGTTTATGTGGAGGATCCAGAGGGACACACGGAGGAGGTGGGAACACACACTCTTATTTTACATTCAATCAAACACAACAAAGTGAAAAACAACTGATATTTATTGTCTGTTTGCGTTCATCAGGCCCGAGTGATCCCCAACAACGACAAGAACAGAACCTACTCGGTGGTCTACCTGCCCAAAGTGGAGGGGCTTCATAAAGTAAGAAAAAACACTGTACTGTAGAAAAGTCCCTTAAATATCAAAGGTCTACTTATTAATCAGAATCAGAATCAGAATCAGAAATACTTTAATAATCCCAGAGGGAAATTATAT
>JAGRRF010012894.1:20382821-20404649 GCA_019097615.1 Morone chrysops | reverse complement strand
ATTATAGCAGCCAGGTACATTTAAATACAATAAAATACAACAGAATAACAACATGGGGATTTCCAATGTTTACTTTAGACATAACATTAAATGTACAATCTTTATTCAGGTCTTGCTTGTCTTGACTTCGTTGTTATGACTTTAGACTTCCTGTTTTGACTGGGGACTTACCTGCTTTGACTTGAGCTGTTAGTCTAGACTTGACCAAAGTGTTAGCAGCTTAAGACTCACTTTTGACTTGCAGAACCCAACTTGGTCCTACCCCTGCCTCCTGTTCTGGCAGCCTGGCAGTCTGCTGGTCTGGGTATCTGCTGGTGTTGAGGTCTCTGCCTGTGTACAAATGTATCATCACTGTTGTTCCCTCCTTCAGTTCCACAGAGCGTCCCGCCACCCGGGTCTCCTGTGCAGATTGGACCTCAGTCCATACGCACCCCACCCTCAGACAAGACAAGGAGAGGCCCCCCTCCGACACCGCCCAAACCCAGGCGACCAAGTTAGTATAGGCTGGGGGCGGGGTGTGACTGGAGCCTGCCTGCGCTAGCCTGGTTTCCTTCCACCTCAACTCAAACTCTGACCTCTCTGGAGGGGGTTTCCCAGCTTTACAGCATGTGCAGCGTCTGCTTCATTCTGACCAGCTTTATGTTCTTCTACAGCCCAGAAACAGAGTGAATGTGGATGTGTTGAGTCCTCTGTGGTTGCTGTCAGGATTTATGATCACCTCAGGAACAGCTATGATTTTTTCGTCATCCTCAGACAGACAGACAAGTTAAATCAGGCGTCCCGGGACAGATATTCATAAAACATCCCATCCCATAACCGTGTTTTTATTGTCCAAGAAGAGGCTATCAAGTGCAGTACACAAAGAAGTGAGTAGCCAAACTTTCTGGTCACACAAATTGGACACATTAAATATCAAAATCAAAATTCGGTCCGTGGCCCTTTTTTCATTTCTTATTTTGGACTTGAGCAGAAAAAATAAGATGGTATTAGTTTTTTGTGTTTGATCCATAAATGACTTTTTAAATAAAGTAACTACTAATGACAGTAACAATGTTGATAAAATTTAGAAAAACAGTGAAAACAAACACAATTTTACGGCACATACATTGACCCTCCCATACACTTAATGAGAGTGAATGTTACCATTTAGATGTGGGTTTTTTATGTATAATGGCCTCCTTCATCCTCCTCATTACCATCTGCTTCACCTTTCCTCTTTCTTTTTTGTTTGTCTGTTTTGATGTTCTATATGTTTCTAAAGCATTAAGTGTTTTCTCTCAAAATCAAAGTTGTGAACATTTTGTCTTTATGTTTTATTTATATTTCATTCTTTTTCTCTTGCTGAAGTCACAAACTTGCAGCTCTGAGCTCTTCGTCCTCCAGACAGATAATCCTGTTTCCTTCATCTTGTCTTCATCTTTGCTGCTTTTTCCTTTCAGCCTCCGCAAACTGCTTCTCTCAGCACTGATCTGCTGACTAACAGAGACAAACCTGCAGCCGTCTGCCTGTCTGTTTGGTTTAACTATGTTTAATTTTAGAGATTTTGTGATGTATTGTTATTTTGGTAAATCCTCTCTTTTACATTAAGGGTTAGGAGTTAGAATTAAATCTTAGATTTAGAGAGTAAAAATTAGAGAAAAGTTCACAGTTTAGGTTTGACAGTCACAAGGTAGCCCTGCCCTAAAGCATTCCCTGGTTTATTGTCTATTTTACTCTAAGTGGGATCATCATTTACTACATAAACATCATGCTGTATGAAAGAAGACTAGACTAGATTGAGACCTAAACTCATTAGGAAACAGTTTACTGAGGCTTGTTTGAACTCAAAACAGAAGTCAGATTCAGTGAGGACTGGACAGATGTCTTTATTCAGGGTTTGATGTACTTAGGAATTAGAAAAACATGAGTGGATGTTTGTGTGAATGTTTTGTTTCATCATTTTAACATCATCCTGCCATCTAACCCACATCTTCTCATTGTTCCTCACAGCCTGTAACCCGAACGCCTGCAGGGCGTCAGGCAGAGGTCTGCAGCCGAAGGGCCTGAGAGTGAAAGAAGTGGCAGATTTTAAAGTTTACACTAAAGGAGCAGGCAGTGGGGAGCTCAAAGTCACCGTAAAGGGACCAAGTAAGATGCCAAGACTCGAAAATACATATAATAATTTCTCCTTTTTAAGCCTGTCTTTTGGTTTGTGATGCACCTTCGCTGTATACGATGAGCAGTACTGATTGTGTGTGATATCTTTATTTTGAATCCAGAGGGCCTGGAAGAGCCGGTGAAGGTTCTTGAGATGGAAAACGGGATGTATGAGTGTAATTATTACCCCATAATGACAGGAAAATACATCATAACCATCACCTGGGGAGGACACAGTATCCCACGCAGGTGAGATATTCAGCTGATCTTCTCCATCATTAGTTATCACACCGATTAAGTTACTTTGAGGTACTTGAGTGGTTTACACAGACCACAGTAACATGTTAGGCAGAAAGATAAGAGTGTTTTTTTATGACTATGATGACCCATTAAAAGTGTATTGCTCACATACAACTCTCTATATAAACCTTACTTTTATTCAGTTCAGAATATTTTAAGATACAGTGCATGGTAATTTAATCTAATAATTCATATTTAAGTTGTTTGTTCAAGTTTGATTATTATTTGATTATGTTCACATTCAATTAATCTGCTGATTAATTCTTTATTAGGTAAATATATAATTAATTAATTTCAATCTTTCTGGAGTTTATAATAATGTGAGTATGTGTGTTTTCAGTCCATTTGAGGTTCAGGTGAGTGAGGAGGCGGGGCCTCAGAAGGTGAGGGCCTGGGGTCCAGGTCTGGAGACCGGTATGGTGGGGAAGAGTGCTGACTTTGTGGTGGAGGCCATCGGCACGGAAGTGGGAACACTCGGTACGTCACAAAGGATAAATCAGAACTCTCACCTGCTGCTCAGAAAGACTGACAGCTGGTTGGGGGCTGGGCTTAAAGATGCAATATGCATGAATATGCACGTACACCTAAACCAAAAGAGGGCAGGTGGTGAGCCGAAAGCGGTCAAATAACCAAATAAACAGCTAGGTAGAAGTATTTCTAAATATAAATATTTCTTTGTTTTGCTTACAGAATACTATCTCACAGATATATATAGCTGCACATCATCTTCATAGAAATGTAAATAACCATTATTGTGGTTTCTTTGGCCAAGTAGTGACAGATATAGATACAGAATTATAAAGGTCCCAATATAGAACCTTGAGGTACTCCACTGGCTACAGTCTTTGTAAATATATGTAGAACTGCACATACAAATAAGAAAGAGAGAGAGAGATCTGCTTACAAATGCTAATTATGGTCAAAAAGAGTGGTATATTATGTAGTTTGTGTCACTGTCTGCAGGTTTCTCCATTGAGGGTCCTTCTCAGGCAAAGATCGAGTGCGACGATAAAGGTGACGGGTCATGCGATGTTCGGTACTGGCCGACTGAACCGGGTGACTATGCTGTGCACGTCATATGTGATGACGAGGACATCAAGGACAGTCCTTTCATGGCCCACATCCTGCCTGCTGCCAATGACGTCTTCTCAGAAAACGTTAGACCAGAACCTCCTTGATTTTAAACCCACTTCA
The DNA here is from genome assembly GCA_019097615.1 of Morone chrysops. Lineage (NCBI taxonomy): Eukaryota > Metazoa > Chordata > Actinopteri > Moronidae > Morone > Morone chrysops. The sequence continues at coordinate 20,401,019 of JAGRRF010012894.1, read as the reverse complement.
CATGTATTTTTCTATTAAACATGATGGGTTGAATATATATCCTCCTGTCCTCAGGTGAAATGTTACGGTCCAGGTCTGGAGCCGCTGGGCTGCATCGTCAACAAACCTGCTGATTTTACCATTGATACTCATGGAGCTGGCAGAGGAGAGTTGAGGCTCTACGCTCAGGTGAGAACTCATTAAATAATATTTTTTTGTGTGATGATCAGTGGTTGAAGAAGTATTCAGATTTTTACTTAAGTAAAAGTAGTTATACCATGCTTTGAAAATACTCCACAAAAATTAAAAGTCCTACATTAAAATCTTTCTTAAGTAGCATAAAATGGAAATACTCAAGTACAAATATCTCAAATTTGTACTTAAGTAAATGTTTTTAGTTACATTCCATACTAACGATGATATTTTGATTGGAAATAAATGAAATCTGTTTGTGCTTCCAGGATGCAGAGGGTTTCCCCATCGACATACAGATCACAGATAATGGAGACAGCACCTATTTCTGTGTTTACATTCCCACTAAACCCATCAAACACACCATCATCATCACCTGGGGTGAAGTCAATGTCCCCAATAGCCCCTTCAGGGTAAGAAAACACAGTCACACACATTTATGTACAGCTTTAATCAGTAAAACCAAGATGTGTACTGCTAAATCTGTAAGAAAAAAAAACATTACTGAACTCTAACGTCATTTGAAAGCTGAAAATAAGATCCTATTTCACAGATATACATAGTTGCACATCATTAACATAGAAATGTAAATTACAGAGGACCAAATAAAGAACCATGAGGTACTCCACTGGAAAGGAGTAAAATTAACAGTAAATAAATGACAATTAATACTGTGGGTGGTAATTGTTTAACTATTTATCCACATTGTATATTGGGGACCAGGTGACGATAGGAGAAGGCAGTCATCCAGAGAACGTGAAGGTTTACGGTCCAGGTGTGGAGAAGACGGGACTGAAAGCCAACGAGCCGACATACTTCACTGTGGACTGCAGCGAGGCCGGACAGGGTGGGACATCAAAATCTATCAATGTCTTTTAAACTGTTATTTCCATTACATTACTGTCAATATGTTGTTTTACAGATGATGTTTGCTTTTATTTCACTAATTTTCATATTGCTACTGTTATTACCTGTAGGCGATGTCAGCATTGGGATCAAGTGTGCTCCAGGTGTTGTTGGTCCTGCAGAGGCCGACATTGACTTTGACATCATCAAGAACGATAACGACACGTTCACGGTGAAGTACACGCCTCCAGGTGCCGGTCAATACACCATCATGGTGCTGTTCGCCGACCAGGTGAGAGCGGAGACAGGTGAACTGCTTCTGTTAAACCTGTTTAAATGAGACATTAAACTTCACCTTTCATTTTAAAACAGGAAATTCCCATCAGCCCCTTCAGAATAAAGGTGGATCCTTCCCATGATGCAGCTAAAGTCAGAGCAGAGGGACCTGGACTCAACAAGACAGGTGAGCTGATTTCGCAACATAATGACTGGTTGAGTTACTGGTTGAAAAGTACAAATTCACTAATATACTTAACTTATTTGAGTATTTCCATGTTATGCTATTTTATACTAAATACTACTACTCCACTGTATCTCAGAGACAAGTGTACTTTTTACTTCATTACTCACTGTAGTGGTTCTCTTTGTAATAAACCTCCAGATTATTTGTATTTAAACTTCTTTTATTTCTCTCTGCAGGTGTTGAAGTTGGAAAACCGACTCACTTCACCATTTACACAAAGGGAGCCGGTAAAGCCAAACCTGAGGTTCATTTTACTGGAGCAGTTAAAGGTGAAGTGGTCAGAGACTTCGAGATCATCGACAACCATGACTACTCGTACACCGTCCGCTACACCGCTATCCAGCAGGTCAGAAAATACTTTGATTTATAAAGTGTGAGCTGATACATAAACAATGTTAAATGACGTTAACTGAGGTTTGTGTCTCCATCAGGGGAACATGTCCATCACTGTGTGTCACGGAGGAGACCCCATCCCAAAAAGTCCATTTAACATTAGTGTGGCCCCCCCGCTGGACCTCAACAAGGTCAAAGTTCAGGGTTTGAACAACAGTGAGTACATCCGCACTGCTGGTTGTTACTTGAGGAAATGAGAAAACATTTTATCATACAGGAAGTCAAGTTCAGGTTAAAGGGAAACTTCAGTAGCAGCAGTGAAACAGGCTGTAACATAATCCTTCCAAACAACTGAAGGGTTAGTTCAGATGTGAACTGAAACACCAAAGTCACACAATAACATTGACTGATGGAGCAGCAGTAGAAACTAAAGGTCTATCTCTGTAGGATTCCTTTCAATGATGCTGTCAGATACTGAGAATAACAATCTGAGTCTGTCAGTGGCAACGACAACTACTGTTAGTGGACGGACTTTGACGGTTGCACTTGTCTCCAAGGAAAACACAAAACTCTGGTATAGAAGTGTTCCTCAGAAGATTTTTTCCCAGACTTGCAAATACTAAAGTAATGTTGTGTACCAAGACTTGTTTTTTTAAGGAAAGTTGTTGCAAATTGCTTTTAATTCTCACAAATAACCTACAAATATGTGTTGGTATTAAAATAATGAGTAAGCATTAACTAAACAGACTGCTTATGTATCTGTGTTTGTGTGTGAATCAAAGAGGTGGACGTTGGGAAGGATGAGGAGTTCTCTGTCAGTACTCAGGGTGCTGGAGGTCAGGGCAAACTGGATGTCAAGATCACCTCACCATCACGTCGACCAATCCCCTGCAAGCTGGAGTCGGGCACAGCCAATGAGGTGCACACGGTGAAGTACATTCCCCCTGAGGAAGGGCCATACAGAGTGGACATCAGCTACGACGGAAACCCCATACCAGGAAGTCCGTTCACTGTGGAGGGAGTCATGCCACCTGACCCTTCAAAGGTGAGTTACTGTAAAGACATTTTCCATAAGGCTTCTTTCACTTCAGAATTATAATTAATTAACAGCGTTTATCTTTAAAAATCTGTTTTGTTTTGTTGCAAATCCTTTGCAATTGTCCACATGTAAAAGATCGAGAAGCATCATATTGTGTATCCCATTCCTGCATCGATAGTGAACTTGATTCGGGCAGCTATTACAGGCAAAACTCACTAGATGGTTGGCAGTCCTGATCCAAGTAAATTTTTATGGGTCCAAGTAAATTTTTCTTGGTCCAGATACACTTTGTACTGGTGTTCTTTGGACCCAGGTTTATAGGAACTACCAGTTCAATACTTATTCAATAATCCATCTGTGTTGCGACTGATTAGCTCCAAACCTTTGACCATACGCTAACTTCTTTTATCAAACCTTTTCAACATGTCTTTGTGTCTCATCTCTTTTTACTTTCCAGGTTCGAGCCTACGGCCCTGGTCTTCAGGGTGGTGTTGTCGGTAAACCGGCCCCCTTTGCTATTGACACAAAGGGAGCTGGTACTGGTGGTTTGGGCCTGACGGTAGAGGGTCCCTGTGAGGCTAAGATCGAATGCCAGGACAACGGTGACGGTTCCTGCTCTGTGTCGTACCTGCCCACTGAGCCCGGTGAGTACGCCATCAACATCCTGTTTGCAGACCAGCACATCCCCGGGTCCCCTTTCAAGGCTGTGGTCCAGTCGGTGTTTGATCCCAGCAAGGTGACGGCCAGCGGTCCTGGCCTGGAGCGAGGGAAAGTCAACGAAGACGGATCCTTCACAGTGGACTGCTCTAAAGCTGGAGAGGCTGAGCTCACCATCGAGATCATCTCAGACTCCGGAGCCAAAGCCGAAGTTCACGTCCAGAACAACAGCGACGGGACCTACTCCATCACCTACATCCCACAGTTCCACGGCATGTACACCATCACCATCAAATATGGAGGACACGCAGTGCCAAAGTTCCCCACCCGACTACAGGTGGACCCCGCTGTCGACACCAGTGGGGTGAAGGTCTACGGACCAGGAGTGGAACCCAGAGGTGAGAGATTAAAGATATTATTCTACCCAGTTACAAGGTAGAGCTGGCTATAAATCCATCATACCTGACACCAGATATATTACATATTTCTAAAATACCATTAATTAATCTTTAATTTACCAATGAAAAAACCTTTAAAATCTGCATCAAGTTTAATTTTGTACATTAATTAGTAAGTAGAATTTGAGGCAGTGGGTACACGACTTTCACCATTGTTGAATTTCTTTCACACCCTAATTACCTCAATTTACCTTAATTATCCATAATGGACACTTAGTGAGAGCAAATTTGGCTCCTTTCAGAAAAAAAACTGAAAAATGTGTGACTAATGTGAATAAACGCTCTGGTTTAGAGCCACACATTGTTGTGCTCCAAACTGATGTTCTGAGGTCTATTTTTTCAATGAAGGGACTGTGTGATCTGGTTTGGAGTCTGCTCAGTGTGAGTCAGCCCTCAGTGGTTTATTTACTGGCCTCCTGGACTTCTCCAGAGTCATTATCACAGTTAATAAACTCACAGGAGCACATTTGCAGTTTTGTAGGCTACACTTTTCTCATTATGTTTTTTTTTTTCTATTTTGGGCTCATTATAGATGAACGTTTTTTTGCCGCGCAGCTTTTTTCATCGACCTATGTCTTTGCTTCTGCATTTATGTATAAAGAATATAAATAACTTCAAAATGAATCACAATCAGCCCACCAGGAGTTGAAATATTTTCACTTTAAAAATGTCAGAAATCAGCGTCCCCAATAACCCCCAAATCTCCTATATTGTCCAAATCAGCCAATCAGCTGCTGAGATATTGTCTGTATAGCTGATTATGACAATAAACCTCTTGAATCTTGAATCTTAATAAGGCTAATTATGCTAATTCTCTAAAATATGCAGGTTAGCATCTGACAGTTTGTCAATGCTGGAGATCCAGACTAAACATTCCTAACAGAAAACTGTTGTATTTAACATTTCTAGGTTCACAGTGGGGAAATACTGGCTGGCTGGAAAACAGACTGCTGTGTCATTTACGCAGGCTCACAAACTGACTTACATCAAAATAGGTTTTTCAATGACAGGAAACAGGTTGGAAAACAAGTGTAAATGTTTCTCTAGCTAAGGTTAGCTGTGGCTAGCTCATAGCTACCTTTAACTTGGTTCAGCTGCTTCAAACTTGACTACAGTTTGTTTTGTTTTGTTGATGCTGCAAGAAAGTCAGATTCTGGTCGTCTCTCCTTCAGAAAGTACTGAGGTTTAATTTCCAGTATTGTTGTTTTCTTCTCTCATTACGTGTTGGTTTCCTTTCTGCAGGTGTCCTGAGGGAAGTGACCACCCATTTCACAGTGGACGCCCGGGCTCACTATAAGAGTGGCGGCAGTCATATCAAGGCCTGCATCTCCAATCCATCCGGCGCCAACACCGACGCCTACATCACGGACAAAGGCGATGGGACGTACAGAGTGGAGTACACACCCTACGAGGACGGTGAGGCCATTTATTCCACATATTAACACGTGTCCTTCGAGGATGGAGGTGATGACACAATCTGCTGGACTGCTGATATGTTTGAGCTGAAAAGTGCTTCAGTCAGCAGAGAATGAATGTGGGAGTAGGCAAGAGGAGGGCGTACTGCTGGTTTATGGATGTTTTTTCCACAGAAACACATTGCAATGTTGAAATGTTCCTTGTGGCTTCATAAAGCTTCTGTTTTCTCTGCGCCACAGTAGAGGGAAAGAGGCCAGCAAGGCATTTGTGGCAACAATTAAACTTGTTGCTCCAGAATGATTTCATCATGTTAATGTGGTAATCTGACAGATCCTGTAATAGGCAGACTCCAAATGTAAACACAATGTGACCCCACCACCAACATTCAAAGCAAAAAACATTTCAGCATTTTATTCAAAACCTGCTTTAATCCCACAGAGACTGACAGGACGTTTTTTAAGTTTTCTGATGCTGTTTGTTTACATAAATGATTGAGTGATATTATTAATTACAGTATCATGTTTATTAAAGGTACTTCATTTAGGCACATGCTAACTGTAGGGCTCTAACAGGCTTCAAAAACTAAGCTAACACTGCAGTGAATTTTAATCACAATAACATGTTAACATGCTTTGAGTATTGCAGTTGAACACCTTTTAACATAATAGATAATACAACAGTACAAGTCATCAGGATATAAACCATTGGTCCTAGAACATACTACATGTAAGCATGTTAACATGCTAATGGTAGCATACCAACAGGCTCAATTTTAGTAGCTAATTTACAGCTACATAACAGGCCTACATATATTTTCAATGTTAACTCAAGTATGCTAACATGCTACATGTGTGGTAATCATCAGTATGTTAACATCTTATAGCTACCATGCATATTAACAATAAACGTAGCAATGACAACATTCTGGTAGCACACTTACAGACTGACCTTAGCTTGCTAACATGCTAAATACTAGATGGTAGACTCAATCACATAATTTAATACGTCTAATACTTAACACTTGTTTACTATTACATGTACTAAATATAGGTATGATGCTAATAGTTAGACAGCAATAGGCCGAGCTTAACATGCTAGTGTGTTAACGTGCAGAATAAAACTCAGCTGAGCTTAATACCGCGTTCATGTCACAGGGGAGCTATAACAGATCCAATCTGTCTTGTATTTAATGGAAATGCTTGAAAACAAACAAAAAGGACGCCTCAGGTCAGCCAAGGTTCACTGGTCAAAGTAATGAAACCCCAATGTGATAGTAATAGTGCTCCAGTATATTTATAGTATTTATAGTATAGTATTTTTAATCGTCACTTGGCAAGCTCTGCAGTCGTAAATCTGGCTTACAATAATCTAGAGGCAAAAGGAACTTTTTAACAATGCAGTGATTCAAGTAACTCAGGTAAAGAGCTGCAACAGAAACATAAAGATATAAAATGTGTGTGAGCTGAAATAAAGAGGCCTATAACTGTTAAGGTGGGTGGGTTAAAGTGGGAGGGATGAGCAGCTGGTATTAATAGCTGGAGTCTGTCAGCTCGCAGCAGATGGTTTTCCACTGATAGTAATGTGTGACATGTTGGAGCCCATTGCATTGTGGGACAGAAATACTCTCCCCTGTGGAGGCTTCAGTCTGACTGAGATTTGAATGATTCTGTTGCTTCTGCTGCTCTGAAACACACTTTTATTGGTTGGTAGCTAAAGGGTTGCTGGTTCAAAACCCTCCTCTGGCTGGAAGGAAAGTTAGTATCAGTCAAATATTAAAGTTCCATTGAGCCAGAGACTGAATGTAAACCTTCACTGGGTAATGGTGTTAGTGTGAATAAGGATGAAACAAGTTTACAGTAACTCTTTGTCATATGCAGGGTTGGGTAGAACCAGATTATATAAAGAATACATAAAAGCATACCCTGCTTTATGGTCTGTTTTACTCTAAATTGGACCATTATTTACTAAATGAACATCATGCTGTATGGAAGAAGACTGAAACTAGAGACTGAGATCATGAACTCATCAGGAAACTGTTTACTGAGCTCATAAATCCAGTCAGAAGTCGGCTCATTCTAGATTCAGTACTATTTTCTTGCAGCCAATGCTTGCTGGCCATTAGAAAGAATGCAGGTTTAAGACACTTTCTCATTGTCTTCACTTTACAGACCCAGAAGCCATTATATGTACTGTCAATGGATACACCAGTCATATTTCCCAGCATCCACACTCATCAACATCCAAGCTACCGTACCTTGACGTCTGGTGCTTTGGGTGCTAAACGCTACATGTTAAACTAACTTGATCTTTCTGTGTCTGTCTGCAGGTTTGCATCTGATTGAAGTGTTGTTTGATGAGGTCTCGGTGCCTAAGAGTCCGTTCAGGGTTTCAGTGACGGAGGGTTGCGATCCCAGTCGAGTCAGAGCCTACGGTCCAGGCCTGGAGGAAGGACTGGTTAACAAACCAAACCGCTTCACTGTCGAGACCAGGTGATTTTTTGTTTGATTTTATCAAACAAATCTGAATTTGCCCTTACTTCAGTCCATCCAAATTTTCTCAAATTCTCTTCCTCAGAGGTGCTGGCACCGGAGGTCTTGGCCTGGCCATCGAGGGTCCATCTGAGGCGAAGATGTCATGTAAGGATAACAAAGATGGCAGCTGCAGCGTGGAGTACATTCCTTTCACTCCTGGAGAGTACGACGTCAACATCACCTTTGGAGGCCTTCCTATCCCAGGTGATGATCCGAACCGGCCTGTAGAGTTTAGATTGGATTCTGTTACAGGTACAGCATTCACTAACTTCTGGCCACCTCTCTATGTGCTACAGGGAGTCCATTTCGGGTTCCAGTGCGAGAGTTGGTGGATCCCAGTAAAGTGAGGTGTTCAGGTCCCGGCCTGGGCAGTGGAGTCCGAGCCCACGTCCCCCAGACCTTCACTGTAGACAGCAGTAAGGCTGGGGTGGCCCCCCTGGAGGTCCAGCTCTACGGGCCCACGGGTAAGACCCTGTTTATGTACCTGCAAATTTTATCCACTAATCCTTCAGGGTCAGATTTACCAAGGATTGAGGATTTAGTCAGTCAGCGGTTCCTGTTTGTAAAGGCCACATATTATGATCTGTGACGCTGTTGAGACTACAAACATCAAAACCACCACACCGATTGTTTTCTATGAATAATCTGTATGCTTAGCCCAAGTACTTATATCCAGGTGAAACCCAAACAAAAAACCATCTTCCAGAACTGGATGATTGAATACCAAAAGGATCTGAAACACTGAGAAATTTTAGTCAGATGATCCATTCCATCTAGAGCCAAGACAGTCAGTCCAACCCTCAAGTCATAACCATAGATGAGTCTTCACCCTAACTCTACGTTTACTCAGTCCTAGTTCAGAACCAGTCCCTTCTAGAATTGAAGGTCGATCTTAAAGTCCAAACTTTGGTAGAATTTATTTTGAAACTCTTTCTTTTGAACCTCTGGGGGGTCTTCAGCTGTGGCCGAGCCAATCAGCATCACCGACAACAGTGACGGCACTCACACGGTCAACTACACTCCTGCCAACGACGGTCCGTACACGGTGTGCGTGAAGTACGCTGATCAGGAGGTCCCTCGCAGGTCAGTACCAAAGAGATTCAAATGTACCGGTAAGTCATGATCATACCGGTTCAGCTTTCACCTTTCACCTTTCAAACCATCTCTTCTTAGTCCTTTTAAGATCAAGACGCTACCGGCTCATGACGCCAGTAAAGTTCGAGCCAGCGGTCCAGGTCTGAATGCATCCGGAGTTCCAGCCAGTCTCCCGGTTGAGTTCACCATCGATGCCAGAGATGCCGGAGAGGGATTGCTCACGGTTCAGATACTGGTGAGTCTCAGATTCCTTAGAAAAAACAGGGTTACACCTAAAAGGGTACCCCGAAACCAGCTCAGGACGGCCTATATAATGTATGTAATGTCTTGACTGATTTATATTTTGAAAACTATAGAAAAAAGATAAAGCAACTTAAGTTTCAAGGCAGAATATGAATTCTGATTTTGTAAATAAGTGAAATCTGTAACCAGGACATTAAATAATACTACTTAAAGAGGCAGTAAGGGGGTTTAAACCAGAGTATCGAACATTAATGTGATCATTTCATCCAGGATACACACAAAAACAACAGTGTCTTGGTACTTTGTTGTGTTGTTTTTGTGCAGATAATTGATCAGAATCAGTTTAGCCAGCTCAGGCTAAAGGCACGATCACACCAGAATTTATAGCACTATAGCAATATTGCAGATTCTCCCCATTATTATCACCTGGTACATATTTGTGTTTATTCCCATCTTTGCGTTGATTTTATTTGTAATCTTGTCGTGTGAAAAACTCACAAGGCTTGGCATATGTTAGACTTCTCACGGCAAAAAGCAGACAGCTGTGAGATCTTGAGAAAGTCGCTGATGAATAACAGAATAATGTACAGAGTGCTGGGTCCACTGGTGAGGCTATAAATCATCATTCTCTGGTGTGATCGGGCGATGAGCCTTACGTTGACAACAGGAAACAGTTCATAATCATACAGACAAGTGAAGATGAATGTGAGCTGTAATAAGACTCATAATAGACATGCAGTTTCTCATAATCTTTCTCTTTTAACCCCTTAATTCAAACTCTCCATGTAACTTCCTGTTTCCCCGTTGGGGGCTTGTTGCTGTTGCTGCAGGGTCCGGATGGGTGCAGGCGCGAGGCCTCTGTGTTTGTGGAGGACTGGGGCAGGAGGGTGTGGGAGACACATATAGTAAAGAAAACCATCCCCTTCAGTATTCATAAGAGAGGCTGCGTAAGGCCTGAACTCTCCTCTTTCACCTCCCTCCCCCATCACCTCGTCTCATGACCCCCCTCCTTCCTTTCCTCCCTTTGTTCACTCAAAACAGGGGATTTAAAGACATATATGATATAAATAAGTGCAGTTCTTTCAGATGAAGTTGATGTGATATGTTTGAAAGCTCCAGAACAGCTACTAAATGAAGAAGGAAATAGGAAAGGTCAGTTGTAAGGCTACCAATCCCCTTTTTGCTCTGCTCGGTCAGAACCTCGGTCAACTTCCTCCTTTCCTGTAGATATGCTAGATGCTAATCTATGTTACTATATCTAGACAACCACATTATCTTTCAACCATCTTCAAAAACACTAGCTAACTAGCTAGCTAATCTACAGTAATTATTTTTGAAGATGGTTAAAACATAAAAGATATATATTCATATATATGTATATATAGTCACATCTTAAGTTGGCTAGGGTTAGCAAAACACTAGCTACCTAGCTAACTGCCAATTGATGTACATTAGATTAGCCAGTTAGCTAGCGACCCCCCCACTCCTTCCTCAGTAGTCTTCCTGTGAACTGACCTCCATTCAGTTTGTCTAATGATCTAACAGACAGATGTGGTGTTCAGTCCTCCACTAACCGGAGTGCTTCGTAAACCTGCCTCCATCCATCCATCCCTCCTCTGCTGCATTCGGTAGTTAGCTCCTGTGTGACGTTGAACTGTGAACAGTACATGTGAGCACTGTGAACACCACTGGTCTCAAACCTTCAGGATCCATCAGCAGTTTCTGGATGACACAGTTTGGTTTGAATGGAAACAGAGATGATGAAATCCAAGAAAATCTGTACTTGAGAACCAAATTCCACCAGTTAGTATGTTAAAAAAAGCCTCTTCTTGGTTGCCCCCGTGGAAGATAAAACATGATAAAGTTCCCTCTACGGTGGCTTTGTTGGCTGGTGTTGTGGGGCAGTCGGCGACAGATAACGTTATTCAGCGTGGCTGGGTTGCAGCTACCTGGCTAATTTTAGCTTGCTTGCTAATGTTATTGCTCATTTCTAACATATGTATTCTGACAAACGGTGACAAATGGTGTTGATTTTAGCCAACAATGATGCTACTAGCTAAGATGATGCATTTTGAAGTAACGGCCGTTGGAGCGGTGGTTTGGCACCGGGGCAGCGTGCAGAGAGTCGTGATACTTTTATAATGAAACCCTTTTGTAGCATGTAGCATGTTTATATCACGTTATGTCCACCGGAAATCATCACCATTGAGACCAAACTGAAACGTTTGCTTTTCACAATAAATTTAATTAAAGTGTTTCTCACAATTGATGCTGGGAACTTAAATTTAGTAAGTAAGTAAACAAAAATTGGACAAAAACAAGGCAGACGTTACACTTTACACCGACACCGATACAGAAATTGATGTTAGATGGGATCAGTCGTTATAGCTACAGTAGAGACCACTGATGGCCAGTACCTCACTTACAGCACAGGGGTGTCCTACAGCAATAAAACACAGCTGACTTCCTGTCTGTGTCTCCAGGATCCAGAGGGAAAACCCAAGAAGGCGAACATCCGGGATAACAGAGACGGGACTTACACGGTGTCCTACGTACCGGACATGGCGGGACGGTACACCATCACCATCAAATACGGAGGAGACGAGATCCCGTACTCACCGTACCGCATTCATGCCCTCCCCACTGGAGACGCCAGCAAATGTCTGGTTACAGGTCAGACTCCGCCCTTCTCTCCTCTGGCAACCAATCAGATTTCATCAAACTGTCACAGCATCACTGAGTCTCTTGTTGTTTTCCTACAGTGTCAATTGGAGGTCACGGACTGGGTGAGTGAACTGATTATACTTTATACTAATTATACAACCTGGGTGGTTGCAATGGAAGCGCATTATTGATTCTGTATTTTGTTATAATGACAGAATTATCTTATTTCTCCAAATTATGACTTCAGTTTAGCAGCATTTCTTTTTTTTAATTAAAAAGAAAAAATTAGTCAAGGTGATCAATCTTGATTAACATCCTGCTCTGTCTCGTCAGGATCAGGTATCGGCCCGACCATTCAGATCGGAGAGGAAACGGTCATCACCGTGGATGCAAAGGCAGCTGGGAAAGGTAAAGTCACCTGTAAGGTATCGACCCCTGACGGCGCGGAGCTGGATGTAGACGTGGTGGAGAACGCCGACGGGACGTTTGATATTTACTACACAGCTCCAGAGCCCGGGAAATACGTCATCACCATCCGATTCGGAGGGGAAAACATTCCCAACAGCCCCTTCCACGTGGTGGTGAGTGGCACCATGGTTCGGTTCGCTGTGATGATCAGCTTTTATTACAGGATCATTATACCTGAAGCCAGCTGAAAATCATTAACACTGGAAAAAGTCCAAAAGGGAACTGGATCAATATTTTGTATGGAAGCTTGTTTCCACCAATGTGATGGATAATGGATAGAATAAAAAACTTTCTCAAAATAATGAAAAACTCAAAAAAAGTTAAATTAATTTATTTTATAAACCGTCACATTGGCAGAAATGGTCTTCTGTAATATTCTAATACTGTGATAAAATACGGTTTTACAAATGTTGTGTAGCATGTTGTGTCTTCTATAACTGATGTTGTTGAAGTTGTGGTTGCACCCTTACTGAGACAATGTGTTTGTGCATGAAGGTGTGTTTTTCTAAAGGTTGTACCTTGTTCCCTGTCAGGCGAGTGATACCGTCCCAATAATAGAGGAACCATGTGACAAGCTTCAGTTACAGCAGGCCTTCACTCCCTATGTGGGCTTCTCCCCTCAATGGGTACACAGGATCCTGTCCTCTTTACTGGAGCTGTCCCAGACCTACAGTCAATAACAACCCACATGCACTTATTGATCTTCTATTGGCTCAGCATGCTGCATGTTTAATCTGCACGATCATCTGTTATCAGCTAGCAGCCAACTTCATGTTCAACTTCAGCTGCAAGGTTTAGTTTTTATTAAGAAAATAAAGAGCTTCAGGCTGCTCAGCTTTTATTTCTTATTTTATCCAGCTTTATTATTATTATTTATCCATTTATTTGATTTTTTATATTATTTTATCACGTCACTTTAATTTAATAAAATCCTTATTTTATTTATTTATTTATTTATTTTACTTTTATTTAAATTGTATCTTATTTTTATTATTTTGAGGATGAATTCTCATTTACGATGACCTGGCTAGGAGCCAGCCAATTTAATGTAATTGTTATTTTATTTTGTTTGTATTATTTTATTTGTATGTTTTTTAACTTTATTTTAACTTTTATTATTTTGCTTAGTTTTTGTTTTTTATTCATAGTATTTATTTATTTTATTGTTTTTTAATTACATTTATTAGGGTCTGAGTAAAATATTATATATGTTATATTACTGTTTATGTAGCAACTTGCAACATGCTTTGTTAAATCCTTGTGCATCCAGCCCGATGCTCTCTCAGCATGCTGTCCTTCCTCCTCCTCCTCCTCCTCCTCCTCCTCTCTCTGGACGGTATCCCAGAGTTCCCAGTATGGTGACACTGACACTCCTCCCCTCTGGCTCTGGTTTAGGCCACCGATGATCCCATCAGCCCCGTGGACGGGATGGAGCCGATGCTCCGCCCCTTCAGTCTGGTCATTCCCTTCACTGTGCAGAAAGGAGAGATTACAGGTCAGAGCTGCTCTCTTCATTTCAGTTTGTTTGTCTCTAATCTTTTCATCAGTGTCTAATCAGTTGATAATAGGAATCGTTTTTATCTACAGAGGCACAGGGTCCTCTTCTGGTGTCTTTGTGATAAACTTTTTGTTTCCTTGTGATCGTTTTTTGTCTTGTCTCAGAGTCCGCCAGGTTGAACCAACATGTTTCTACAGTAGCCTGGAAATGACAAACCAAACACTGGCTCTAGATAGGGGCTTTAATGTTTTTCAAGAGTTTTGCAGCTACCGTACTCCTTATAAAATTTAGTAGTAGTGGTATAGTTTACTCACAGTGGGAGCCAAGGTAAGTTAACAACAGCTGTTTCTATATTTTGTCCTCCAGGTGAAGTGCGAATGCCCTCCGGGCGAACTGCCTGTCCTCACATCACAGACAACAAAGACGGCACCGTCACAGTGAAATACTCCCCGACAGAGCGAGGCCTGCACGAGATGGACATCAAGTATGATGGAAACCATATCCCAGGTAACACCAGATCACGTATCTACTTCATATTTACTTGTTTACATGTTTTCTGCTGTTCAGGCTCGTTCGGAGCAACAAGGATTAATTCAGTCAGAGGTCTCAGTTTTTGGAAACAAACAGTAGAGTATCATCAGCAAACAGCTCCACTTTAGGATGAATTGGACATTGTCTATCAATCCACGTTATCAAACTTTGCTATTCATGATAGTCCCCTTGTGTTTTCTCTGTTACAGGAAGTCCACTCCAGTTCTACGTTGATGCCATTAACAGTGGTCATGTGACGGCATATGGCCCTGGTCTGACTCATGGGACGGTGAACAGACCGGCCACCTTCACCATTGTTACTAAAGACGCTGGAGAAGGTATCAACAACTACTGCAGATGTTACACATTAAAAGCCTTGCAGGAAATGAAGGGATTATGCCTTCTGAGTCGTTGGAAAGCTTTTATATTGAAATAGAACTTCAATTATACTCGCCAATAGAAATTATCCTCCAGTGCTTACATTAGTGTTTTTGCTTATTGTGACGTCACTTTTTCGAATATCTTGAAATTATTTGTATCCCTAAAATCTGTACAACCTCAGCTAAAAGATTAAATAATCAATAAACTATAATCATTGAAACATTTATTGAAATTGAGTCATAATTAAGAAAATACAAAAATGTGACCTGTTTGTAATCGTAAAAATTTTTTGTTTAGTTGCTCTTGGTAACGTAGTGTAGTGATGTCACCTAAAGCTGATGTTAAAGACATAAGCCTTAGCTTTGCACTGCTAAAAGAAAGGACACTCAAGCTGTTATAGTTTTTAATTTTACATTGATTTAAACAGGATACTGCAGGAGGTTGATTTTAAGAGGCATAGAAGTGACTGTAAGTGTGAATCAGAAAAATGTTGTTTTGACGTGTTATGTACTGATGGAATTAGATTATGTAGTACAGGTTTAATTATAACCTGCCCTTAGTTTTACGGACCCATCATTAAGGACCAGGGCTTTATTTGTTTGTCTCTCTCTGCAGGTGGTCTCTCTCTGGCCGTTGAAGGTCCATCTAAAGCTGAGATCAGCTGTAAAGACAACAAAGACGGGACCTGTACTGTGTCGTACCTGCCGACCGCACCAGGAGACTATAACATCATCGTCAAGTTTGATGACAAACACATCCCTGGCAGCCCCTTCACGGCCAAGATCACTGGTACTGAAACTCTGTGTGTGTGTGCATTTTAGATGGAAGTGAACCCTTTTTGAATTCCTTTAGCTGCACATCATTCTGCTTATTACAAGCTTCTCTAGTTCTTCATCTAAACATTTCACTTGTTTTTTACTCCCTTATTTTTTGACAAACCAGAGCTAACCAGCTAAAAATTTAGCTCCTCTATGGTGGAATTTGTAGACTCTCTGCTTCAGTTACATCAGCTGATTGGTGCTGATAACAAACTGATCAATCACAGCCCCGCTACTTTAGCCCTGTCATATTATGGAGTTCCTCAGGGTTAAATTTTGTGATGACTTTTATTTTCTTAATAAATTCTTCTCCTTTGTCTCTTTGTATATAGTCATGGGATTCAGTTTTACTTTATGCAGACGATACTCCGTTTTATCTATCTTTGTAGTCCACTGTCCTTTTTAGATATGAAAGACGGGGACAATTATTATTTATTGTTTACGTAGCCAACTGTGTTTCCAATATTGTTTAACTATAATTTATTTTTTGATTTGAAAGGTTTCTGCCTATAGTAAACTAAAGATATCTTTTTAGTATTGAGAAAATTAAAGTTTGACATTTTAGATTTTTTGTGATTAGTTGCACTAACTTAAATGAAATGCCACTATATCTCAGTCTCTGTTCCCAACCTTTTAATAGGTTTCTGTTTTGTGATTACATTGTATTATTTTATATATTTTTTCTGTTTTGATATGACTGATCTCTAGGTGACGACTCCATGAGGACATCTCAGCTCAACGTCGGCACAGCAACAGATGTTTCCTTGAAAATCACAGAAACAGACCTGAGCAGCCTGATGGCGAGCATCAGAGCGCCGTCTGGAAACGAGGAGCCGTGTCTGCTGAAGAGGCTACCCAACAGACACATCGGTCGGTTTTCACTCAAAGTTCACGTTTTAGTCTTTTTGTTAAGAAACATTTGGTATGCAATGTAAATTCTTCAAAAGAACTTTGGTAAAATGTGAGAAAACATGACAAATTGCTCAGTACCTTTTTTATATCATATTTTGTGTTGTTTAGTCAAACACAAAGATAACTTATATCAGCAATAATCACCGAGTTATTGAAATTTTCATTTGTGCAACTGATTTTAGGAAAGTACATTTTGAAGTAAAATCTCCATGAATCAGTTTAATAGATGATAGAAGGAAGAACAAAATGAACTCCAGTTTCTGACAATGGTTCTTTCTGCCAGCAGGGATCTCGTTCACACCGAAAGAAGTAGGCGAACATGTGGTGAGCGTGAAGAAGAACGGGAAACACGTGACCAACAGTCCGTTTAAGATCATGGTCGGTCAGTCGGAGATCGGAGACGCCAGCAAGGTGAAGGTTTACGGTCAGGGGCTGGTGGAGGGGCATACCTTTGAGGTAGCCGAGTTCATCGTTGACACCAGGAACGCAGGTACGAATAACACCTTTGTATAAACAGGGAGTTAGTTAATATTCGACATCTGAGGAAAGAGTATGTTTATTAGCTGTTTGTATGATCTTCCTCAGACTCAGTTTTAATGGTGGACTTCTTTGAAATTTATTGATAAAAAACTCTGATTGGAAGACACCGGATATTTGTTATTTTAATCCCCTCTGTCCTCCTCGGTGCTCTCAGGTTATGGGGGTCTGGGTCTGTCCATCGAGGGTCCCAGTAAAGTGGACATTAACTGTGAGGACGTGGAGGACGGGACATGTAAAGTCACCTACTGTCCAACTGAGCCTGGAAACTACATCATCAACATCAAGTTCGCCGACCAACACGTGCCAGGTACAAAAACACAACTTTATTATCACTGTACAAACACACAACTTTATTATCACTGTACAAACACAACTTAACACACAACTTTATTATCACTGTACAAACACACAACTTTATTATCACTGTACAAACACAACTATTTCACTGTACAAGCACAACTTTATTAACGCTGTACAAACACAACTTTATTATCACTGTACAAACACACAACTTTATACAACTTTATTATCACTGTACAAACACACAACTTTATTAACACTGTACAAACACACAACTTTATTAACACTGTAGAAACAACTTTATGAACGCTGTACGAACAACTTTATTAACACTGTACAAACACACAACTTTATTAACACTGTACAAACACAACTTAATTATTGCTGTACAAAAACACAACTTTATTATCACTGTACAAACACACAACTTTATTATATTAACACACATGGACATGTTATACAACTATAATAGTGTAAAAATAGTCCTGAATTCAAACCTTTTCTTTAATATTTCTGTCTGAACAGGAAGTCCGTTCACAGTGAAAGTGTTTGGCGAGGGCAGGATGAAGGAGAGCATCACCAGGAAACGTCAGGCTCCCTCCATCGCTACTGTGGGCAGCACCTGTGACCTTAACCTCAAAATACCAGGTGAGCTGTCACACCTACTCCACCCATCTCCACCTGCCTCCTCCTCTCTGCCTCCCCCTCTTTACCTCCTTCTCCTTTGTCCCTCATGGTTTCCTCCTTCCTCCCTGCTCCTCCTCGCTGCTTTTA
>JAGRRF010012894.1:20347064-20358813 GCA_019097615.1 Morone chrysops | reverse complement strand
TAATCTGCTGCGGCGCCACACAAACACATTCATTGTCATTAACATGGGTCGTTATTTCAGAGGATCTACAAGTGTCTCATAAAGCCTTTAAATCCACAGACTAACAGGTTATTAATAAAGGCTGACAGTACCGTGTTTTACACTCTGGTCACGACCTTTCAGCATCATTTGACCTGCTGGAAGCTTCGCTGTGTTTCTGAGAAAAGTCTCAGAGTCTTCCTCATAAACCGTTTACCTGGCTGGTTTCTATGTGTTCCTATGTAGGGGTGAGGGTCAAAGGATGTGACGTTCTCTCTCCGCTTCCCTACAGTGCCAACACTGGGCAACACTAGCTAACGCTGGCTAACGCACATCTGCGTCGGTCCAGCTGTTTCTCAGCTGCACAGACACAAACTGCCCTTTTCAACCTGTTGGTCAGTTTAAAGATCTTCAGCCGGTTACACAACCAAACAATCCTGCAGCTTTAATCGTCAGTGAGGATTTACTCTCTGATCCTCCTGCGGACTTAAAACATTTATTATTCCTTCTTTTTCTTATTCCGCTTGGTTGTTATTAATAAAGTTTAGTCAGTAAGAGAGAGAGAGTGGATGGATGAGCTCTGATTGTGTGTTGGAAGTCTTTAATGAACGAGACCTGGACTTTAAAGAGGATCACTGATGGATAAATGAACAGAATGAAGATATTTTAACAACAATTGCAGGCTAGCATCAGTCAGTGTAACAGCTGGAGACTCAGACACAGTGAGGAGATATTGGCTGTTTTAATGTTAAACTTTCTTTCAGTGTATTGTTTATTCCAGATGTTTCTGTGTGTTTGAGTCTAATTGAGTTTTTTCTCTTCGAGACCTGAAGTTAATGATGTGACACTAATGAACCGTCATCAACTGAAGTATCACCTGCACAGTAATGTGCTTCCTGTAAGCCAGAGAGAGTATGACCTGCAGGGCCCAGAATAATGGTGGGATTCTGTCGGTGGACTCGGTGTAATGAGCACATTGGTCCCCGAGGGTTAGCGTTGGCTGTTTCCACATCGAACTCTGAGAATTAAAGATTTATTTCAACCAAACCGAAGCTGCTGATTGCTCGAGAGAGAACGACTGCTTCAGCTGTTTTTTTTTTCATTCTCTTTTAACTGTAATGGAACTTAAAGAACGCCAGCGAGTGCTTATTACAACCAATCACAACTCACTTATATCAGAACTGTAGTAACTGTGGAATCAAAATTCTTACATTAATTGTATGTAACAATTCCTGTTTGATTCAAATCACTCCCTCATCTCAGAGAGCTGCTGTTCCTCCTGCTGCTCTTCCTCCTGATGCTCTTCCTCCTCCCCCCGTCTGGCTGGGACTCCTCAGGTGAACAGCTGATGTTTGATTGGTATTTAACTTTTTGAACACATTGAGTGTGAGATCAGAGCGAGGAAGAGGAAGAGAGGAAGAGAACCTGCTCTGATCATTGATGTTGAGGAGTCGACGATCAATCGCAGAATTTAATGAAACGTTTGAAGTTTATTTTCCTGTTGAGAGGACTTCAGTTCATCTTTCAGCTCTTTAAATGTATTTGTTAGAGGACGATGGCTGTCCAATGAAGCTGCAGGCTCCTCTTCCTCCTCTTCTTCCTCCTGTATCTAAGTGTTTTTATTCCTAACATACCGAGTCCACCATCTGTCCCTGCGGGTCCTGCGGGTTGTACAGATGCTGCTCAGCCTCAGGTGAGGAGAGATGAGTGACGGCGTTCAGATGAGAGCGACACACTCGTTCCATCGGGCAGCACAGTGTATGTGTGTGTTTGTGTGTGTGTGTGTGTGTGTCTGAGTGTTTGTGTGTTTGTGTGTTTGTGTGTGTGTGTGTGTGAGTGTGAGTGTAGTTTTTTTCTTATTTCAACTGGCAACGATTAAAGCTGCAGTCTCAGATGAACCTGCGCTGGATAAAGACCATGATGCTCTGCAGACACTGTGTGTGTGTGTGTGTGTGTGTGTGTGTGTGTGTGTCAACCCTCCATGTTGGGATGTAAACAGGAAGTATAATGCATGTGTGTTTAGCTGAATTAGCTTTGAGGATTTATGGATGTTTGTTTGTGATGGACGTCAGATATAATCAGACATCCTCAGGAAGTGTAAGTATAAAAATATGATGTCAGTGATTATTTGCTAATTGAATCACAAGGAAATCTGAAATAATATTTTAATCAGTGTCACTGCAGCAGTGTGAGCACAAATAAACAGATTTAATGTTTGTTAATAAACAAAACTTCATCATGACAATCAAAGTTCATACCATGGTCACTTACTGAAATCTGTTTCCATGGTAACACATGAGGGTCTGACTAATACCTGGAAGAATCATTAATCAATCAACTCCAGTAAGTAGGACGCTACTAGCCAGAAAGATTAAACATCAATAACAAACAATAAATAAACAGAATAGATTATCTTCTGTGGTATATTATTATTGGTATAATATTATTGATATGTTATTGGTATATTATTATTGATATAACATTATTGATATATTATTGGTATATTGTGTGTTTGCATTAATACCAGAGCTCCTGCATGCGAGCGGCTGTTTAACATTCAGCGGTGGCAGGTGCTCTTTGACCGCAGCCTCTGAATACGAGCAGAGATGAAGAACGACCGTCACATCATCCTCAGATAAATCACTGCTGAACATTAACAGCATCAGCAGTTTAACAGCTGACTCACTGAAGATATCAACTCGCCTTTATGGCTTTAAAGGAGCATTTAGCTTTTCTTTCTCTTCCTCCATTTGTTTCTGCCTGTGTTCTTCTGCCCTGGACTGAAGGAAGTTTCTGTACAGTTTACAGCTGGATCAGGTTAACTGGGTCATTGAGAGTGTGTGTGAGTGTGAGTGAGTGTGTGTGTGTGAGAGAGAGAGTGTGTGTGAGTGATGAATTTTGGAGGCTTTCTTCTCTCATCAGCACTAAATCCATCACGGCCGACGGCTGCGGGAGCCAGTAAACAGCAGCCCTCGTTTCAGCTAAAAGTTTGACGACCTCTGAGCAGTGACGCAAAACTGGATCTGGATCCAAAGACCTTCCAGATCCTGGACCAGAGGGTCCAGTGTGTCAGCCTGTAGAGGGGGACACTGGGTGTGTTCAGACCAGTAAAAACACTGACAGACACAGTATGATGTTCACAACTTCCCTCCTGCACTCATGCAAAGCTAGGCTAACCAGCTCTGAACTCAACATATATCTACATTTCTCAAAAAGAAAGAGAATAAAGTCTGTATTCTTTTCTTTTATAGCTTCCAGAGAGCTAACGTTACGCTACGATACAGAGAGCTAACGTTAGGCTAACCAGCTCTGAACTCAACAGATATCTAAATTTCTTACATTTTTCAGACAGAAAGAGAACAAAGTATTTTTCCACATTTAAACCCCGATATGTAACTAGCGAGAGCCTAATTTGATTGGCTGATCAGTATGATATTGACGACTCCAGTCGCAGTAACTTCCTGGAGCCGACCGTACAGAGAACGGAGGAATTAATGTGACTGAAACCAACATTAAAGGAAAATGAGTGAAAAGCTGTTTGGAGCATTTAAAGGTTCCAGTGATCGAACAGGAGATATTCAGTGGGACAAACTGCAGAGCTGCAGAATGGAGCTGAATATTTAAATTAATATATTAATGAGTCTTTTACTGATTTTGCTGAAGTGGCTGCAGAGAGTCAACTGTTTAAAAATGTGTTGGAGGAGTCCATCTTCATCGTCTGTTACTGAAGAACAATGTGAGGTTGAGGATATCAGAGAGATTAATGCTGTCAGTGGTTCATTAATCTAACATAAATAATGTTTTCTCTCTGTGTCCATCAGATAACGAATACATCAGACTGTTTCTGGAGGAGGACAAGTCTCTGACACTGAACGTTCCCTCACTTCCTGGAATAATAGAACAATCTGTTGTGCTAAAGCTGGACTGAAACCTGCAGGACGACGTGGAACCAACCTGCTGACAAGTTTTCAGTCTTTTGTTTTCCTGAGCAAAATTCTCAAAAATTCAGAGAGAACGAGCCGCCTGGTGGACACCCGGAGAGGAGCGGATAGATAACTGGCTTTATTCCCTTTTAGTTTAAAACAGAAACAAGAGAAAAAAGAAACAAGCTATTTTCTCATTCAGAAACAGATGGAACTGATTGTTCATATTTAACTCAGACTAACGAGTCGGACACAAACAGCTTTAATCAGATAAACGGGTATTTCTCTGTGTCTGGTTCAGAGTCTGTTGTTTCAGTTGGATCATGAATCTGCTGCAGTTTGAGTTTTCTCTCTCTCTCTCTCCTGTCGGCTCTGCTGGAAGCTCCTCAGCTCTCAGGATTTATTCATTTTTCTCACCACAGACTCACAAAATCACCATTTCTCTGCGGGTGTCGCTGCCCTGCCAACCCTGCAGTAATAAATGACTCTGGTGCTGCTCCAGCCTTCGTACTGAGGAGGAGGAGGTGGCGGGGGGCCGATGCATGAAATGACTGTTAGAGCTTCTCGCCGTCCTGCAGTCCAACCGGATCAAACATCAGTCAAACACCTGCAGAGCAGCAGCCAATCAGACGCACACATTATTGGCCCTTGATCGCTAACGATGTCAGCCGGTTGTATTTTAATAATTCAACTAGTACACACACGTTAGTACTGGCTGCATCTTCACAGTCAAAGTACTAATACCACTATGTAGAAATACTCACCATCAAAGTGGCATCAAAACAAAGTACTAAAAGTATCTGTAGCTGGAAGTAGCTGCCTCGCTATTGGCTAGTATAAAGCTGTCATTAGCTTTGTACCATTGGCCTCATTTATTGTTGGTTGAAATTAACACCGTTTGACAAAATACATTCATAATATCATTCATAGTATCACATTAGCTGGGAAAGCTAACGTTAGCCAACTGACATATCCAATCAGATAGCATTTTGCTAGCGATAATGTTAGCGAGCAAGACGCTAAATGCTAAAACACGTTATCCACCAACCGACAAAGTAACCTACAGACAGGAAGCCCGATCAGCAAACAGGCTAACGTTATCCAGCTGAAAGGCTGATCAGACAGTATCTGATATAAACTGATTCACATCTGGAAGCTTTAAGTTACAGGAAATATTACAGAACAAATAAAACCAGATATTTTGTGATTTTCCTTAAATGCTCAGAAAGTTGAACAGAGTTCGGTTTGTATGGCGAGCTGCTGCCACGGAACTCGTGACCTTAGACTGAGAGAGAAACTCTAAAGAAGTCGTCTCTGCGGTCAGAACAGAGACGGTTGTTGTTCGGGGCCACCAGCGGAGCCACAGGACGTCCACATCCCCCCGAACACTCCTCCATTGATCCCACATAACTCTGCTGTCAGACAAAATACCTGATCAGACTGTTTGCTAAGGCAGAAGAGGATGAAGAGGAGCTGCTGTAACACCGTCCATCATCATCCAGAGGAGGAGGAGAGAGAGACAGGTGAGAGTCAGCAACCACAGGCGGTTATTATACTGGATACAGCACATGGACAAAAGTATGTGGACAGCTGAACACAGCAGCCAATGGCAGCCGGCCAATAGAGCCCAGAGGCACAATACACAGTTTAATAAATGATCGATTTCATGGGGCTTTAAAATTCAGTTGAGGAAGATCATGTGATACAATCGAAAGCTCTGGAAGGAGGTGGTGGATCTTTTAGTGACATAACCACAGGGTACAAATACTCTGTTACTAATAAAAACTGCATTGAGTAAGAGTATTAATGTATTAGCATATTTTAATAAAACATAATATTCTATAATGGTTATATTCTAATATCTATATAAAGATTAGATAAGAGGGTCTGTGCTGAGGAAGAGAATAAAGATCTGCTGCTCAGATGAATGTGAGTATTAACGCTTCACAGAGCTTCATAATTTACATCTGAGCATAAAGACGCAGCCTGAAGGCCAGAAGATGTTTCTATACATAGAGCCGTCGTATGGAGAGCTGCAGGCGTCACATTCATGCTGCGGACTCTCGTACGTGGCATCAGAGCGGCGGCGTGGAGCTGCTGGAGGGGAAACACGCTGCATGTTGTTCTGAAGAGCACAAAGCAGAACAGATCGCATAAAGCTATCTCTCTCCGTCTGTCTGCGCAACCTCGCTCGCCCTCACAGCACCAGCGCTGTCGCTCAATGAAGCTCGAAAACGTCAACACTGACGGGTGAAAGTCTGCAGAGCATCATGGTCTTTATCCAGTGCAGGTTCATCTGAGACTGCAGCTTTAATCGTTACCAGTTGAAATGAGAAAAAAACTAAAGACACACACACTCACACACACATATACACACAGCTCCTCGTCAAATACTTATTATTATTTGTTTAATATTTGAAATACCTGTCACAGCCTCACTCATCATTAACTCTTATGTGCCTCATATTAATGCTGCAGTGAGCCCTGAGTTCCCATCATTCATACAATCAGACAAAAACACAACACAACAAAAAGCCAATCAGTGTCATTAATCAATGTTAACGTACAGATCAGACAGCTGGTTCAGGTGAGCTCAGGTAACAAGATCAGCTACTTTATTTTGAAATATAAAACCATAAAGAAAGAGTTTGGATGGACTGTTCTCCTGCGTTATCCTGGAGAAGCTGACTGACCTCATTCACTCATTCAGTCAGATGTTATCAGCATAATGTTTGAGCTCTGTTGTGTTGGATAATAGCAGCATCATATTGGGACTCAATATCGGGGAAATTCAACCTTTATGAGGACATAACTGTAACACTGAAGGTGTGAATGCTGTGGAGGATCTGGCAGGAACAGGTGAATCTACTGCAGACTGATGAGGGGCAGTGGGGGCATCTATCACACTTCTAGAAGCATTAGCTAGTGTTGACGGCCAGACCAGGACAACAGCTACAGACCCAGAGGTGGCTCCTCACTGATCGATGGACTTTTACTGCTGATTGGAAATCTGCTCTGTTTGGATTTTACTCAGATTCATGTTTTTTCTCTCTACGATCAAAATCTGACCAACAAAAACTCTCTGAAGTCGAGCCAGATGTTCGGCCTGAAAGATAAACTGTGGAGAGTTTCAGTGTCAGAGGGAATAAAACCTTCAGAGAGATAAAAGTGAACGAGCTTGTTTCCAGGAACCATGAGGAAGAAATTACTGCTCAACACTGATCAGGTGTCAGTCCTCACTACCTGAGCAACAGGTGAACTGATCATCCAATCAGCACAGAGGACGTTCACCGTCAGAGGAAATCAATTCGGGGAAAGAACCTTGAGTTTTAACTGTGACATTAACGACCTCCATGTGGGTCCGGATCAGTCCATGCGAATCCTGATCAGTCCATGTGGATCCTGATCAGTCCATGTGGATCCTGATGAGTCGATATGGGTCATGATCAGTCGAGGTGGGTCCTGGTGAGTCCATATGGAGGCAGGCAGTTCTCAGCAGGGTCTCTGGACTCCGTCTGAAGTTGTAATGAATGTTGGATGAGCTCCAGGTGCAGGTCTGTATGAACCACTGCTCCTGTGTCTGAGGGATTCAGGCGGTATCCCACAATGCCGTGCTCTCTCTGACAGACAGGAAGCTCTCAGTGAACCGATGGCAGAGAATAAAAGAATAAAAGAATAAAAGAATAAAAGAATAAAACTCACTCTGGTCTTAGTGAAAATAAAGAATCTTTATTTCTTGTTTGTTCTTTATCCAACACACTGGAACTCCTATATTTCTATTTCTATCTGTATTTATCTCATATATTCATTACAAACATCACGTATTAAAGACTATTTATATCTTTAACAAATATATAAAACATCAACATCCAGCTCTGTCCGCAAACTCACATACGACTGAGCTGATGCTGCAACATTTAAATGCTAAATAATAATAATAATAATAATAATAATAATAATAATAATAATAATTATGGGCTGAAGCGAGTGAATCAGTCACAACCTGAACACTGAAAACAAACGACTCCCTCGGCTCTGCAGACTCTCTGATGATGTCAGTTGATCGCAGGAAGTCATCGTTTTCTGTCCCAGCGCTCCCCTGGGGCCCGGACGGGGTCAGGAACTGCTGAGTGAGGAGAAAGGAGCATTTGGGTTCAGCAGGAATGTGTTATCTCCACCCGGCTGAGACAGCAGAGATTCACTCCACCCGTCTCTCTTATGATGTAACAATAACACAACATCATCGCTGTGACGTCACAGGTTCATTAATATTCCTGATCATACTTTAACTGCAATACATTAACAGAACCTCTTCCTCCTCCTTCTCCTCCTCATCCTCTTCCTCCCCCCTCCTCCTCCTCCTTCTCCTCCTCCTCTTCCTCCTCCTTCTCCTCTTCCTCCTTCTCCTTCTCCTCCCCCTCCTCTTCCTTTTCCTTCTCCTCCTCCTCCTCTTCCTCCTCCTCCTCCTCTTCCTTCTCCTCCTCCTCCTCCTCTTCCTCCCCCCTCCTCTTCCTCCTCCTCTTCCCCCTCCTCTTCCTCTTCCTTCTCCTCTTCCTCCTTCTCCTCCCCCTCCTCTTCCTTTTCCTTCTCCTCTTCCTCCTTCTCCTCCTCCTCTTCCTCCTCCTCTTCCTCTTCCTCCTCCTCCTCGGTGGGGGGGTATCGGGGGATTTGCAGGAGCAGAGAAGCAATACGAGCTGGAAATGGGGAAGAATTCATGCGTGTTGTTTTGGAATGAATTGAAACCTGCAGCCATAGTATTGATTCCTGTTTCTCTCCCTTTATTTCCTTCTCCTCCTCCTCTTCCTCCTCTTCCTCCTCTCTGACTGAGGCTGTTGGTTCGGGGATGATGGAGAGGAGAGCGATGACCTTTCACTCCTCTCAGCTGAAGTGTAAGTGCAGACAGAATGAGTCTCAGGCTGACGTTGGAGGTCACAGATGATCCCGCTGTCTCTCCGTTTCCTCTCAAACGGAGATAAATATCCACTAAATATAAATTCTGTCTGACCTCTCAAACAAAGTCAGACTGTTGTTAAGAGAACGGCTTCGTTTGTGAGCGCAGAGACGTCAGTCAGCTGCAGCACTTCATCAATAGATCAATACATCAATTAGTTGATCGACAGATCATTTACAACAAAATGTGTTTGCTAAACTTAAAACTAACTGGTTCCAACTCTTCATTCGTTCTAATCTCCATCAATCGTTAGCTAGATAGCCACATCTCAAAGCTAATGTTAGCAAAACGCTAATTCACAGAAATCGTTAATGTTAGTTAGCATTTAGCATTAGCTTTCAGATGTAATTAGCTAGCTACATTTGATTTAGATTATCTAGTTTGCTTTAATTAAAGATGTGTTGTCTTTTATCTTTCAACCATCTTTAAACTGCGGTTGTCTTTCCAACATAGGTTAGCTTAGCATATAACATATCTCAGCACAGGAAAGTAGGAAGTTGACCGAGTCTTCAGCTGTGATTGGAGCACATTCTTCTTCCTGTTGAGCAGTACAAACTGATGGAAGTGGTTGATGAATGAGCCAATGAGAGCTCCGCTTCGCCCCCTCTGTCCTCCGTGGTCGTACTTGCATCATATTTCTGAGCAAGTTGTGGCTGACAGACGAGGATGTTGGTGTGATGATGGGATTTCAGACAGATAACGGATGGAGGGAATAACGAGAGTTGGAGAGCTGCAGGAGAACTGATGAATAATCTCAAGTGTTTACTGTCTTTATGAAGCTTCTCCTCCTCCTTCTTCTCTCTGTAGCTGTGAAATATGTCCAACAGGACGAAGACTACAGCTTTAAAGCCTCAGATGTCAGACTGTGAATCAGTGGTTGTAGCGTAGCGACTTCCTCTGCTGCCTGTGGACTGATTTATATGACTGATGTGTTTCTGTTGATCAGAGTCAGTCATCCAAAGCTAGGTAGCTAGCTAACCGTAGTTGCAGTTTCTCAGGGTTGCAGCTGGAAAACAGCTATGTTAGCTTAGCATAAAGACTGGAAACAGCTATCTATCTAAGAACAGGAGGACGGCAGAAACTCTGCAGGTCACTTCTGTCTGTCTGACATTATCGTCCTCGTCCTCCTGCAGGAGGTTCAGACTGCAGCTTTAAACAACAGGAGAGTTTCAGAGGTCGGAGCAGCTGATGTGAGCTCACACAGACACAAAGGTCATCCACACAAACAACAACAATAACAACAATAACTGTCTGCTAACAAATAAATAAATAAGAGTTATTCCTGTGAGCGGATCAACATACAGCAACAGCTCACTGACTGCTTCTGGGTCCACATACAGATACTGCACTGTTCTGGATTATTATTAAAGTTATTATTAATAAAGTTATTATTAATAAAGTTATTATTAACGGCAGTATTATCAAAGTAATTATTAAAGTTATTAAAGTTATTATTAAAGGTATTATCAAAGTGATTATTAAAGTTATTATTATTAAAGTTATTATTAAAGTTATTATTCTTAAAATAATATGTGTATTAATTCATATCTGAACATTCTCTGAGAGTCAGATTGATTCCTAAAGATTAAAAAGCAGGTAGACAGCTATCTTAGCTTAGCATAAAGACTGGAAACGGGGAGGAAAGGTTAGCATAGCTTAGCATAAACAATAAAAACAGAAATGCAGCACTTCTAAAGCTCCAGAGCTCGCAGACTTTATGCTAAGATAAGCTAACTAGCAGCAGCTCTGGCACTGGGTGGCGGAGATAAGAGAGTCAGAGCAGCTGATGATCAGTTAAAGCTCTGACAGCATTTATAAATCGCTTTAAACTGCAGACTCAGCTCAGCACACAGTCAGAGAGACAAACTCATTTTCCTTTGTCACTTTCATTTCTCCAGTTTCTAAATTTGTTCCAGTTTGGTTCCGGCAGTAATATTGTACATCACTGGGTTTTAATTGCATCCATTGCTGCCATCGCTGTGAAACTAATTACACTGAAGGATTCAGGTTCAGTCGAGCTTCACAAACTAATCTACTCTGAACTCTCTCCGCTCGTCCTCTCGCTTCAATTAAAGGATCGTTTTCAACAATGTCCATTAAAGGAAATACATTAATGTTCTGTTCAGTGGCTGGATGTGCTTAGCTTAGCTTAGCACAGAGACTGGGAGCAGGGGGAAACTGCTAGCCAAAAACACACCTTCAGACTTACTAATTAACATGTTCCACCGTGTTCCCAAAGAGAACGCTTCACTCCAAAATGAAACTTCATATTTTGGGACTTTGGAGGTCCGATAGGAACATTTTAGGCCGTCAGCTGAACTCTGACAGGAACTGATACGATCTCTTCCTCCATGAAACTCCAGTTCTGTTAGTGAGGACTCAGTAAAAGTCGGACATTAAGGACTCTTCCTCGCCGCCTGTCATCACCTCTAACCTTGAAGACTTTATCGGGGCAGTAAAACTGTAATAGAGGCATTAAAATGGAGCCACATCGATACTCGGATCCTCGCTGACCGCAGACAATAGAGAGAGAGAGAGAGAAAGAGAGACAGAGAGAGGGAGAGAGAGACAGAGAGAGAGAGAGAAAGAGAGAGGGAGACAGAGAGAGGGAGACAGAGAGAGGGAGAGAAAGAGAGAGAGACAGAGAGAGGGAGAGAAAGAGAGAGGGAGACAGAGAGAGGGAGAGAGAGATAATTAAAAGAGACTCTGACCTAATTAAGAAAGAGTGCCGGGACTCTTCTAAAGCTGCTGAATTAGATTGTCACCTCCCATCACTGTTTAATCACCGCTACCCTCAGCTCGCTTTATTCTGAAACTACAGAAACTACAGAAACTTCTGTAATGCTAATGAGCTAGT